>OZ024910.1:60429725-60492927 GCA_964017125.1 Flabesymbios commensalis
ATCTTTATAAACAATTTCACGATCCATTGTCATCCATTTTTAATACTCATGCTGCTCTTAAAACAAAATCCTAAACCTCCGAATCCTTGGATTACATCAGCAATTCAAGCAGCCGAACACACACGACGATATCTTGAACGCGTCTGGCGGAAATCTCGTTTTCCATCAGATAGATAAAATTATCAAGCCCACCTGTGCAATAGAATGATGGAGCGAGCTAGGCGAGAACATATAGTAAATTACATTCATGAAAACAAAAATGACGCTGGAAAACTTTGGAGGGCGGTGGACTCGGTATTACTAAATCAATGCCTACCACACTTTGCTATAGTTTTTCCACCTTTTTTGTAAAAAATAAGAATGAAATTTTTGCGATCCTAAACACAATGTGCCTCATATTCCACCACCAGAAACTAATCGTTCGATCCCTCCACTGCAGATGAGGTTAAGAAATTAATCATTTCTTTCCAGGACAAGTCCTGTGATCTGGACCCATTGCCTATCAAATTATTGAAATATTGTCTAGATAACTCCCATCACGAACATTGTCAATTTGTCTTTGGAATCCGGCTCTTTCCCAGACGTTTTTAAAGTATCACACATCACACTCTCATTAAAGAAGATTATTACATACTCGCTTAAACCTTTAAACAGAACCCGTAATCTCCGCTCCTCAGATGATGATCAACTGGTTGTTCACAGAGTGCGTTCTAAGACGGGTGAAAGGGCTTTTTCGGTTGAGGCCCCCCAGCTCTGGAATTATATCCCTCTTGAGATTAAAAACTCTAAATCGTCACAGTCATTTCCGGCATGCTGGATCTACAAATTGGAACGGGGGCAAACGATAATGAGCCTGATTCGGATTTGCAGCACCTCTGAGCTCGGGACACCGAGGATTTAGGCGCATTAGAAGTTTTTCATTTCACTCATTCATTTCATTCATTAATTTAATTTCATTCATAATGGCGGACTATCAGTTATGGCAGACCCCCTAACTTAGTATACAACGCCCACGAAAATCATGCTATTGGCATCATGATATTTATAAACTAAATATCATGAATTAACCATAAAGAAGAGCTTATATCTCCCAACTAGTCAACGCTGAAATATGCTAGCACGAAGGCTGAGTACCAGCGTTTTTCGTAATGACACCGATGTTAGGCACTGATGTTAGGCAGTTTCCATCAATGTGTATGCAACCCTTACAACGCCGGGCTATGTTTGTATAAAGCATGGAGACCAAAGGGTTATTTTCAATTTGAAATCACCATAAATATCTGTCCGCTTCATTGAAAATTCCTTCAGCGCGGGGATCGACTTTAGACGTAACTTATTGTAACTTGACTTTTTGTACTCTGTAACAAGTTATGTTACAGTTACTTCACCGAGTAACAGAAACGTGACTAAATGGTTGAAAACATATATATATATATATTTGTGTAAACAATAATAATCGAAAAAAAGATCAAATAACAGCATACTATCCTACCACGAAAAACATTTATTTTTTAATTATTATAAATTGTAATTGCTGTTACAAATGTGTTATTCCTGGTATTCTTATAACATTCCCTTGCATATATTGTACAAAATATAATTTTCACGTATAAACATACGTATATATATTAGACATATCAATATAAAAATATAGTAAAATGCATTATAAAAAAATGTATTATATTTGAATGAAATAAGCCCATTTTATATTGATAATGTGATATGTAGTGTAAATTATGTCACACACTATGTCACTCGTGTCTCAGGGAATTCATTTTGGTTGTCATTTATTAAACATTCTATACGGCAACATGGCCTAAGCCACTAGTAGCTAATTTAGTGAAAGTGTGTTAAGTATTAAAACGAGTCATTGTGAATATATACAATTAGACATTACGTTAAATCTATTATTTGCTAAATAATATTTTCTGTATGATTTCCGCACTTTACGTAGCTTAATTAGTCACTTTATTCACATAATTTGAATAAAATATCCAGTTTTATAAAATTGACACCCACCAGGTTAGCTTCTATCAAATATGAGTGTCAATAGTCGATGCGCTTGTACCTAATAACATACCTTGTTGGCAAAACAAAACTTTTGTATTTCTTGATTTTAAAATTTGCATTTACCAGAGAATTATTCAGATACGTTGTTTCTGCATTAATTCATGCTATTATAGATGATAAAATCCATAGCACTGGCACTACATCAATTATTCAAATTAGTTTGTGTTAAGAATATGTACTAAAATAACAAATTCATCAATGTGCGAGTGGCCCATTATATATTTAAAATATAAAAAATCACAACAGTATATATGTTGATGATCATTACCTACAACAGTTACCTTCAATTATATTGCATTATGAATGTTCTGAAATATCAAATTTATGAATGTGCGAGTATTCCATTATAAATTAAAAAATCGATAATCAGAAAAGTATATATCTTTAGAGTTATAACCATAATTATACAAAATGCATTTGAATCGTAACTTATGTTAGTTATGTTAGTTATATTAACTATATCAAAATAAAAAAGTTTCCCGTGTGATTAATGAAACCAACAGTTGTTAAGTTTAAAGTAACTAATATGGGTCAAAATATTTACAGCATACATATTACTGTATTTCAATCAAATAAAACCAGCTGAAGAAATGCAACAATCGCGATGTGTCAAAGCGAAATGCGTATTTAAAACGACATCACATAGTTCATAAACAGACGGTCTATGGATATATCAGAAAAATCACCCAAAAAGAATCAATTAACACAACTGCACTACCACATTTGCGTTTTCTGACTATCCCATCTACTTGGGGCCAGTGTACATCTCATTATCATCATAGTTCATTCCATCTACATCACCGGCTGGCTCCCAGCATTGCTCATTTCATCCCTTGGGGCCAGCGTACACTACATGTAGCTGGCTCTCATCACAGTTCATTCCATCTACTTGCGACCAGTGTGGTGCACTAACTGGCGCTAATCATAGTTCATTTAGGGCCAGCGTACACTTGGCTCTAATCATAGTTCATTTGGGGCCGGCGTACACTTGGCTCTCGTCAGAGTTCATTTGGGGCTGGCGTACACTTGGCTCTAATCATAGCTCATTTGGGGCCGGCGTACATTTGGCTCTCGTCAGAGTTCATTTGGGGCCGGCGAACACTTGGCTCTAATCATAGTTCATTTGGGGCCGGCGTACACTTGGCTCTCGTCAAAGTTCACTTGGGGCCGGCGTACACTTGGCTCTCATCCCAGTTCGGTGATGTATTCTCATTGGACTCAGATATACTGGTGGAATTATTCTGCTTTGATTCAGACAAACTAGCATCTTTTGTATCTTTGCTGCCGCTGTTACTAGTATCCCCAGATTGTATCCCTCGTGGTTCAATGTTACTTAATTCTACCTTTGTCTTGGATGACCGTACCTTACCAATTTTCAAACACTGTAACAGCCTCTCCACTGTCATGAGGTAGCCCGCCCTGAATTGTGTGTTCATGAAGCCATAAATAAAGCCGTTCATACTTGAGTTAGACAGGGACAACCACAACCCTATAGGGCCGACGTACCCTGGTAAAGTGGGCAATAACGAGATAGCCAGAAGCATACAACCAAAGAATCCCCAGCAGACGAAATAAACACAAACTATGACAAGAAGTGTTAGAAGCAAACGATTCTCTGCCTTGGTGTTTGAAGCTTTAGATTTGTTCTTTATTCTTTTCCTGCTGACGTGTACAGTCCAAAATATTCTACCGTAACAATAAATGAGCGTCGGAACGGGAATGAAAAAACATATAAATGCCAAGAAAAGGTTGAATGAGGCGTTTGCCCTTGGTACATAGAAACAACTGAACATGCGTTTAATATAAGAATATCTAGCCCACCCAGTGAATCCTTGAATACCTACGGCAATTGCGAAAACCCAAATTACGCCAATCGAAATTATGCACAGAACTTTTGTAAAAGTCTTGCGGTAAAAATGACTGTGACAAACGTGCACATAACGCTCTACAGCTATCGTGGTTAATGACAGAGTGGATACCATCATGGACGTCAATATAAAGAACACAACGGCCTCACATATTTTTCTGTTATACCCAGGAACTGACATGTCCAGAGCTCTTCTTGATGTAGACAGGCTGACGGGCATCACAAAACTGGTTATTATCAAATCTGCCACTGCAAGATTCACAATAAAGGCATTGTTTAATGTGCGTAATGATTTGTTTATTAGCACGGCTGATATAATTAACACATTCCCAAGAATGCCTGCTGCGCAGACGACACAGAGGAAGATGAGACCAGGTATCGGGAGATCCTTAAACACAAACAGCCCACCTGTTGGCTGCGTGGCCTTCTGAATGGTTTCGGTCACGGTCAAGTTGTCATATACCTCAGTCACGTTATTCATGGTTTCAATTTGGTATAAACAAATATACCCGAATTCCAAACAGTCAGCCTGTAACAAAAAATGAGAATTGTATCATTTTTTCCAAACAAACAATAATAATGAATATCAACAATGAATATCAAATATTAAAAATAATAATATAATATATCAAAAATAATTCATTGTATGACTGCTAATGTGCATTTGGAAGTAGGCCTATTCAGAATAGTATGTATTTATAATTGTGGAATGCGTTAAATATCACGTCTGGGCGTTTTGTTAAGTTTATCTGCTCATGTTTTGAAATGAATGCAGTACTGAATCATTCCATATGGATTTAGGCCCTCTACATGAATAAAACTAAAATGGGATAGGGCGTAGGGTACCATACCCAGCAGAGACGAGGCGTTCAATCAATGCTGGTTGCACATTGAACAAAAACAGGCCAACCTGGTTTAACGACTTGTGTTTGTTGGGATAGCTAGATTCACTCGCAAAATTGTTAGTGTGTCGTATGTTTATTTCCTATTTTAATATAACTTAGGATATAGGAAAATTCTGGTTGATATTGCTGCTATCATAACAGCTGGAGATAAATACCCGCAGATCGATCAGTATTACAGGGAAATGCCTAGAACCCCACCTTGCTGGAGAATACCCACATCCCACCTTGCCTAAAATACCCCCAACCCCACGTTACCGGAGAATACCCACATCCCCACCAAAGCAGAAAATAACCCACATCCCACCTTACCAGAAAATACCCACATCCCACCTTAACAGAAAATACCCACATCCCAGCTTACCAGAAAATACCCACATCCCAGCTTACCAGAGAATACACAAAGCCCCACCTTACCGGAGAATACCCACATCCCACCTTACCGGTAATTACCCACATCCCACCTTACCGGTGATTACCCACATCTCACCTTACCGGTGATTACCCACATCCCACCTTACCGGAGAATACCCACATCCCACCTTACCGGTGATTACCCACATCCCACCTTACTGCAGGATACCTACAGCCCACCTTACTGAAAATACCCATATCCCACCTTAACAGAAAATACCCACATCCCAGCTTACCAGAAAATACCCACATCCCAGCTTACCAGAGAATACACAAAGCCCCACCTTACGGGTGATTACCCACATCCCACCTTACCGTTGATTACCCACATCCCACCTTACCGGAGAATACCCACATCCCACCTTACCGGTGATGACCCACATCCCACCTTACCGGAGAATACCCACATCCCACCTTACCGGTGATTACCCACATCCCACCTTACCAGAGAATACTCACAGCCCCACCTTATCGGTGATTACCCACATCCCACCCCATCGCAGGATACCCACAGCCCACCTTACTGAAAAATATCCACATTCCTACCTTACCGGAGAATACCTACAGCCCCACCTTACCAAGGAATACCCACAGCCCACCTTACTGAAAAATATCCACATTCCTACCTTACCGGAGAATACCCACAGCCTCACCTTACCGAAGAATACCCACAGCCCACCTTACCAAAAATTTCCACAACCCTACCTTTCTGGAGAATACGTGCAGCCCCACCTTACCAAAGAATACCCACAACCCCACCTTACCAGAGAATAACCACATCCCACCTTACCGAAAGATATCAACATCCTTACCTTACAGGAGAATACCCACAGCCCCACCTTACCAAATAATACCCACATCCCACCTTACCCGAGAATACCCACATCCCACCTTACTGAAAAATATCCACATTCCTACCTTACCGGAGAATACCCGCAGCCCCACCTTACCAAAGAATACCCACAGTCCCACCTTATCAAAGAATACCCACATCCCACCTTACTGAAAAATATCCACATCCCTACCTTACCGGAGAATACCCACAGTCCCACCTTATCAAATAATACCCACATCCCACCTTATCGAAAAATACCCGTAGCACCACCTTACCAGAGAGTACCCACACCCCAACTCACCGGAGAATACCCACATCCCACCTTACCAGAGAATACCCACAGCCCCACCTTACCCTCTCAATCTTAGGACATTGTTTCGATGTTGTGTCCTTTGGCAAGGCACTTCACCCTCAAATGCTTCACTTGATTCAGGTGAAAATGAGTACCCGGTAGGACAGAGTTGGCAATGTGTACGAGAAGTTCAAAGCGCCGAAATGGCCGCAGGACTGTATGCTCTCCGTGGAGTTGAAATGGCACACGAATGAACAGGTCCAGTGACCAGGGGGTAAAATGTAAAGTCGGATGATAGGTCTTCAGACTTAATATCACACTATAAACCTTTACCTTTACCGGGGGATACCTATATCCCACCTTACCAGAGAATACCCACATCCCACCTTACCGGAGAAAACCCACATCCCACCTTACAAGAGAATACCCACATCCCACCTTACCGGGGAAAACCCACATTCCACCTTAACCGAGAATACCCACATCCCACCTAAACGGTGATTACCCACATCCCACCTTAACCGAGAATACCCACATCCCACCTTACCGGAGAAAACCCACATCCCACCTTAACAGAGAATACCCACATCCCACCTAAACGGTGAATACCCACATCCCACCTTACCAGAAAAAACCCACATCCCACCTTATCGGATAAAACCCACTGCCCCACCTCTTCGGAGAATCGGTGTAATATTACAAAATAACGTATAGCTCTGTTATTAGAATTTAGTTTGAAGCTGGAATAAATTATCACAAAACATTTTTTTTGTTGATTATGACTCGAAACATTGTTCTGAAAAAGATATATAATTGTTTACTGTTAAAATATGAACTGTTCGTGTAGGCCTAGTCACGCAAACACATACATCGACACTGCTTCAATGTTGCACAAGCGACCCAGACCTCTGAAAGAGTAATTTCTGTTTTTGTATATAGGCTACGAATGAATGAATGGGTTCTTAGGCCACATTTGTGCACATATGGACTAACCATGGCCAGGAGGACCTTCTGAGGATGTTGAGATTAATGAGATGATACTGCCCTCCAGACACAGGATTCGAATTCGATTCCTGGCGGGCTGAGGTCGAGTACGCTACCTCTATCACGAAGGCTCCCCACAATATTGAAAACCCAACCAGCTGAGAAAGAGGCTACATTTTCCTGTCTTCATTTCACTAATTTATAATTAATGGAGTACAAACTACAAATGGGAAGCGTTATGACCATATTAGCTCTACTGTTGTGAAAAACACATGTCATCACTTTGTCGATCTTCTAACATATCTTTTTAATGCATTATTATTGCAAGGCGTATTTCCAACTGCATTAAAAAAGGACAAAGTCATACCAATATTCAAAGGTGAGATCTTTCCCAGCTGTCTAACTACAGTCCCGTGTCTATTCTTCCATGTTTTTCAAAAATTCTAGAGCGGTTAATGTACAAAACAAACAATCATTATTGTATAAATATCAATTTGGTTTCCGTGAAGGCTATTCAACAAATATTTTAATGATAACTTTAATTGATAAAATATCTCAGGCATTTGACGATGGTAAATATGTACTAGGTATTTCTCTCGACTGATCAAAGGCGTTTGATACGGCTAACCACTTTAATTTATTTAAAAACTTACAAGTTATGGGATTAAGGGCATTGCACTAGATTTCATCAGAAATTATTTATCTGACAGATCACAATATGTGGAATATAATAATGATACATCATAAAAGAAACCTGTAACAAGTGGGATCCCACAGGGTCCGCTAGTATTTCTTTTGTATGTGAATGATATCTACCTCATATCAAGCTGTTTATATACTATTGTTTTTTGCTGATGATACCAATGTATTTTTAAGTGGTAAGGATTGAGATGTTTTATCGGAAATGACGAATAAAAAATTATGTAAATTATTTAAATGGCTAAAAGTAAATAAACTATCCCTTAATGTAAAAAAACACAATATATTTATATTTCGATCTAAACATAAATATGTACCTACTATGAAAACACAGGTAAAAATAATGGATGTTGTTATTGACTGTCATTTGAATTGGTCTAAACTTATAAAGAGGATAGGATTAATCAATAGAATTAAACACTTTATAAACAAAGAAGCACTAAGAGCATTGTACTTTTCATTTGTGTACCCGTATCTATACTATTGCATTAAAGTTTGGGGCAACGCCTAGGGTTGTTACAGTGACAGGATTGTTAAGTCACAGAAAAGAGCTGTGCTTTATTTCTTGTTCACCGTTATTAGCGCATTCCGAACCTTTGTTCATACACATACAAATACTTCAATTAAAAAAGCTCTATTTTTATACGGTAGCTGTTTTTATGTACAAGTACGAACATAATTTATTACCATCAATCTTCAATCTAATGTATGTCTATAACAGATATTTCCAGCAGGTTAACACTAGACAAGCAGTTTGTCCCGCTGAATATAGAACTGTTCTTGCAAGTAAAATCTCTTGGAATTTCGGTCGTGGGAACTTAGATTGATATATTTTCTAAAATTGGATATCATTACATATAAGTGGTATTCCACGTGTGGACACCATGGATATCATTACATATAAGTTGTATTCCACGTGTGGACACCATGGATATCATTACATATAAGTGTTATTCCACGTGTGGACACCATGGATGTCATTACATATAAGTGGTACTCAACGTGTGGACACCATGGATGTCATTACATATAAGTGGTATTCCACGTGTGGACACCATAGATATCATTACATATAAGTGTTATTCCACGTGTGGACACCATGGATGTCATTACATATAAGTGGTACTCAACGTGTGGACACCATGGATGTCATTACATATAAGTGGTATTCCACGTGTGGACACCATAGATATCATTACATATAAGTGTTATTCCACGTGTGGACACCATGAATGTCATTACATATAAGTGGTACTCAACGTGTGGACACCATAGTTATCATTACATATAAGTGGTATTCCACGTGTGGACACCATAGATATCATTACATATAAGTGTTATTCCACGTGTGGACACCATGAATGTCATTACATATAAGTGGTATTCCACGTGTGGACACCATGGATATCATTACATATAAGTGGTATTCCACATGTGGACACCATGGATATCACTACATATAAGATATATATTTTATAACCCTACGTTTGATGGTTTCTTTAATATTAATTATACTAATATTATGTTAAGTAGAACGATCCTAGATATTTAACAGCATAATAAATTACTCCTAGAGCGTGGAAAACATGTGTGCATTTTTTAGGTTTGTTAATTCACATGTCGTAATGCACGATATGATGTCAACCATGATGAAATATGTCACAGTTATTGCTAAGTGTGCGTTTCAGACCCCGGGTAAATTAGTCATACATGTATTAACAGTGATTAGGGTATGGGTACGAGCGAATGAATGGTCGGGGCCTCATGCCATTTTTGTTGGCCGTTCTTCAAATCGGAAAAACATAAATCACATTTTTTTCCAGTTTATTGCCACCAGTTTCTTAAGTACACACCAAAGTTAACAACTGGTCATACAAATCTGAATTTGTGAGGGATATATTCTATCGCTTATAATTATAATTGGCTCACTTTCTTTGCTATGTGTTTCATTGCTGGTCATCATATTCATTTAGGCCTATCGATTCTAGTCAGATATTTTACTGTTACAGTAACGTTATTCATGTGCGGTAAAGGGAAAAATATTAGTGCTTGTAAATTATAGATTATACGGCATAGAGTGTGATGCATGTACTTCCTAACAACACAATTCCGATGGCCATTTGACTTATGTAATAATGTAGAATTTATGAATTTATGAAACAAATGTTTCATAAATAAATAAATGTTATAACGAACAAAATAATAAATATAACTGAACATACCTCCGGTTTTCAGCTCAGGACTGCGTTCTTCTCATCTGGCGGCGAAATATAGATTGAGGGACAATCGTTGGTCTAAACTGTTTAATTTCAACGTGTAGCCATGCGAGATAGAACAGGCTCATTATAAATCGTAATATACATAATTATACAAATTACTGGCAGCCGTCAGATAATGAGTGGACATACCGGATAACATATTGCCAAGATTTCTAGCTGGACAATTAAATATCGTATCTACATATGCATGTGAATGATCCACCTAGATGTGGTCAACGTTTAAAATACTACAACAAATACAATAGATAAAAAATGAAGGTTTATTAACCCTTTAAGCCCCCATGATGCATTAAAGCATCATTTTACATCCCCCCAAACAGACTTAATTTTCCTTCAACCAAGGGTTTTAGACTGAATATTTCCATGAAACTGGTTTACCAATTTTATGACAATTTTCTTTATTTTGTCACCCACATCAAATCATTTTCATTCACTACAAGTCAAGAATTGCGACAGCAATTCGCGGCTTGTAGTGGATGAAAATAACAATGGTAAACTCAGGCTTATAAGGGTTAAATTTCAGCTTTTGACGTCTTTATACATCAGAATCTGACGTCTTCAGACGCCAGATTCTAATGTATAAAGGAGGGACCGTATTTATACGTCAGAATCTGACGTCTTCAGACGCCAGATTCTGATGTATAAAGGAGGTCCCCGCGCTGAAAGAGTTAACTTTGCAGGCTAACTTTAGACATTATTGGGTGTGCTGAGGGAATGTCATTATACCTGTTATATTGAGCAATTCATATGTTCTTCTTCATAGCAGAAGCTAAATGGCGTAAAAAATTGTTGTATGATACAGAGAGTAATGTAAATTATGTTGTAGGAGATGTCAACACTGTTGATATTATTCAAGACCGACTATCTTGTGAAATAGATTCTTCTGCATCAAACTATTCAAAATTTAAAAATATTTAGCTATCTCTTCATCCGAACGAGAATGTATCAAAAAGTTTGCAGAAAGCATATGTTTAGGTTGCGCCAGTCCCAGACCACAAGGCGATTGTGATACATTTACGGTCTAGTAAAACATCCAGAGGACCAGGCTACTGAAAACTAAGCAGTTCTGTTCTCAGATAAGGTGAATTTAAAATTGACATTAAAGACATATTTAAAAACACAATTAAAGAATATGAAAACATAAATGATAAAGGTTTAATTTGGGTTTAATGTAAAAATAGATTTAAATAATTTTCTATAAACTATTGTACCGAAAATGCAACGAGTAAGATATGCTCCATAGAACCCAATAAAAAATAAATATCCAACATAGCATGGCAATCGAAAAAGATATTGTAGAAAATTGCAAAAAAATAAATGAGTCTCGTACATGTAGGCCTAAGACATTAAAACACGAATATTACAACCTGCTGCTAAGGGGACTTAAATTTGTGCACGAGCACAATGGGTAGAAAACGGGAAACGCACACATCATGTGTCTTAAGATTGGAAAATATTACACGAAATTCTGCCCATATTACGGTTTTATAAGATGAACGGGGAAATAATGTGAAGAGGGATAAAGAAACGTAATCAACTGCAAGCGATTTTTACCAAAATTATATACCGCTCTTAGAAGGAATGTTAACAGTATTAAGAGATACATAAATGAATGAATGTGAAAAAAAAATAAGAAGAGAAAAAACTGAATGATTAATGATTAGTAGCAATGGAAGCATTTAAAAAAGGTGTTATGTTATGTTATAAATGACCACCAGACTGCGTATATCAGAGGTAGACATATATAATATTTATCTTATGTTGGGAATCCGGTTCTATTTATCAGTGTATTTATATGATGGAGTCTTGTCCGCCCGACACAATTAATCATGTCATCATTTCATTCTATAGCAGGCTTTGAAATCTGGTCGTGTCTACCAGCCCATTATTATATATATGTATGTATTTGAATACATGTATCACCACCATGCGTGATCATGTCCTGTCCAAGTTTACTATAAGTACTATTCCTATATTTGTAAAGATTTCCTGTTAAGTTGGCACACCTTGTATAATTAATAGATAATTGACATGATATAGATAATTCATGATCACGGAGATATGCCCTCTGCATTCCTGGCAACATTTTATCTTCGAACGCCACGGTCAATCAATTACTGGTATTAGCTATACTGGTTGAATTTCTGGGGAGAAGTATGTCAGGTAAATTAGGAACATTCACAGTTATATACATAATCGTTCAACATTATGTTGCCAACACTCGATGAGGTTATGCTTGGTGCACATGCACAATCTTCAAACTGGTTGAAAGTATGTTTAATCTATTTAAAAATGATTTAGCTGAGATAATGACACAAACAGGAGTGGGAATTCCAATTTGAGATAAGAAAGTGTCAGTTTTAATGTATGCTGACGATCTAGTTTCATTAGCACAGTCGGAGGATGAATCACAGTTTCTTCTTAACACATTACATAAATGGTGTAAAACGTGGCAGCTAGAGGTCAATAAGCTGTCATACATTAGCCGCTGCTAAAAGTGACATGGGTCTCATACCACCATTATGTAAACAGCGCGTGGATATGACAAGACAGTACCATCGATTAATTAATATGTCAGCTAATAGGCTAAATAAAAGTGTTTTTATTTGGGCGAACACGTCATTAGATATAAGGCAAAAAGCTGGCCTGGTCGCGTATGTCTTTTTTTAAAGTTAGGAATATACAGTAAGACAGTAAGACAGTAGTTTATTCATAAGATCTGTATATGTACAGACATGTATAAACAATAGAAAATGAGCAAGCAAGAAATGATTAGCCTAGTGAAGATTTTTTTTATTTTGAAATATGCAAGTGACTTGCATAGTACGATAATTTATTAATATAATTACGTATGGGAATGTATGTATTCATGTATGTAAGTGAGAAGTAAGTATGTATGTATGTAAGTATGCACAATGTTTGATGTGTCTTCCAAAACTGTTATTTCTGATTACTACTGGTATGTTTTTATGTATGTATTGAATATTTTAGTATGTGTCTCTCGCAACCCAGTGATCTTTGTAATATAAGAGTGATGCTTATATAAAGTATTTAATACTAGACATAGATACCTGTTTCTTTTGTTGTAGAGCTCGTGTAACTTAACAATTGCTCATATAGATCATACTAGACTTACAACCTGTCACTGTACATGTACCATACGTGGTATGCGACGCTCTTGTTGAAATGTAATATCCCTGAGCAATATGATTTATTGTTAAAAAGCTCATAACATCAAAAGTAGGCTAATACATTTTATGTTTGATTATTTCAGTTTATGAAACAGGAAGGCCACGTCCATCAAATCTACAACAAAATTAAATTTTCAAATTGACGGGTCACAATTATGTGAGACACTGACAGAAATATGTGCTTTAAATCCCCTTTGAAGATTATAATCGCATGCAATGCAATACCACAGACCATGGTGTACCTCAGCAAACTAACACGTTAAAACAATGTTTGTGAATGGTTGGTCCAACTGAGCAACTCACGCCTAGCATACTCATCTCGATGGAAGACTATGCCACTACCTTTTATGCACTTAGCCCCAGTGGCTGAAACAGGTTTCAGCCACAGATTGACACCGTACTAAATCGTGGAACATTTCTATTGACGGTCATATCTAAGACTTGCCCGAGAATAATCAGGTCAAAAAAAGTTTTTTTTAGAATTAGTAACATTCTGTCTACGAGGTCGCATGCTCAGCTCATTTTCCGCACAGTCATTAAAAAGTTATGGACATTTTTCGGACCTTGTGGTCTTATAGTATATGTATTACTTTGGTGATTTTTGCCTGTTGCCAAGGTCACATCGTCCTGTTTCACATGGAGGACTGCAAAATCGAAATGGCCGCCGCGGGATCATGAAAATGTACTTTTGCTCATATCTTTACAAACGGGAATTAGAGGAACACGAATGAAATGTGCTTCTGTATGTTTTCAGACACAAGGAATCACATGATAACATCATGACATAAAATAAATGATTAGGAGTAAAGGGGAACTAAGATGACCACCAAAAATTAATAATTTTTAAAATTATTTCATCTAAATTTCAAAATATATGAAACACATTATATTATATATTATTCTATTCTATGCATTGCATGCACATGGCATCATGGATGTTATAAACCAGTGAATACTCAGGCAGGGACCCATGTAAAAGGTTGGCCAGTGGAAATTACCATTACATACACCCACAAATACAACATGGGTGGCAAATTTGTATTTCTTCGCCAGAAATACCAACAAACCAAAATCCAATATTGCTGTCACAGTGTCTGGTATATACATAACTTTATATCGGTTTATTCAAATTTATGTGTCATATTCATGTACGGTTTCAAAGCTTTTTTGTATGCCAAGTTCATTTCAAGCACCATTTCATTGATCCAGTCAATTTGGATTGTTTATTTAAAGTTCAAGGTCACAATAAATTTTCAAACTTATGGGATACCGTATTCCAAAACATGACGAAACTAATTTTGAAACAAATTGTCTCGGCATTGAAAATATTGGATACTGGAGCAAAAGAAGGGAATGGACTTGATTGCATAACACTACGCTCCACATGGGTATATACAAGTACCACTTGAAATTCTTGTTGTGTTTTCTCAATGGAAGAGTTTCTTGCATCTTCACTCATCCAATACTCACCATGATTCTGGTTCGGCAGAATTTCTAAGAAATACAAAAACAGTTACCATGGATAAACCTGTTCCAAATATAACCACGTTGAAAGCCTTCAGTAAATATTTCTACTGACCGTAGATTTGCAGACCAATAAATTTCACCAGAATTCATGGTCGGTAACCGTCGGTATACCCTGATTCCTTCGTTCAACAACAGATCTAATGTAGATCCGCGGGAAGGCGCCAAACTAGATCATATCTTGAAATAAATAGAGATATCCACCAACTATATTGTTAACCTGGACAGTGGAGGTGAGCGATAGGCTACTGCGGTTCGGCATTCAATTGTAGAATTCAGCTGTCTAGGGGTAGGGGGATGAGGGCAATTTCACAGGCATTCGCAGAACTCCTCATCTGGTCAGTGATTGAAACTCTTCAGTAGCCCTTCACATTCGCATTCATCAGATCCACTATCCTCCCCCTAGCGTCAGCCAGTGGCTCTGGTTGATAGCACTGTAGAATATATTCATGAATTTGAGCTGATTTTTTATCTGGCCAATATGGCAATACCCGACAAAAATGCGGTCTGTGACATTCTAAACCACATGGTCAGACGAAGGAATACACAGGGCCAGATATGTGACTATTTTTATGAAATTAACAGTTTCTTTAAACATGTTTAAGAGAGGGTGGGATGGACCAGGGAGGAGTTTGACTACATCACTACATCTAAAATGCTGTACTTCGTGTCCAACTTGGCCTGTCATGCTGTGGATATTTAGGCCTGATATTCTGATCTCCTGTCAGTATAGTCTGGTGAGATACAGGCCTACATGGACACGTATGATGTGTATTGACTATCCCAGTATAGTTGTATCATATAACTCAAACACATTCTAAACCACATGGTCAATGTCGATTTTATGTTGGGACGTCGTAGACAGCTGACATACATCAATACAACATTTTCGATCTTAGGGGCCTACAGCGTAAGCACCATAGGTCTACACTGATCCAATGTTTACTCAATGTTGGGCGTGACAATTACAAATTATATCCTGTCATTCTCTTGGTCGAGTTTAGTGATTGTACAACATATCAATGACAAGATGGTCTGCATAACCGTGCCAGATACACACAGATAAATGTTTGTTTATTGTAACGACAAACAGCAGTGTATAAATGAAATATGCCCATAGAAACACATATTATGTTGGTCACGACATAGTCTATGGGGTGTCGACCCTGGTGTACTGGTTATGCCTCTCGCGTCATAGTTTATCGTTCATCCCCCGCTCTGGTTTCAAAGAAACGACATATTTCATCCATGATTCGGTATTGTAGAGAATATCCGTGACAAGCAGGGCTCAATTTTCCAATCCTGTGTATGCAGGACATCATCTGATTCAGCTCACCATCCTCATAAGGCTATCATGGCTCATTTTAGCCTGTATTTCTAGAAAGGTTCATTGATTCATTGATTCATTGATTCATTAAGGTTCATTGATTCATTGATTCATTGATTCATTGATTCATTGATTCATTGATTCATTTATTCATTCATTTATTCATTCATTCATTCATTCACTCATTCATTTGTTCATTCATTCATTCATTCATTCATTCATTCATTCATTCATTCATTCATTCATTCATTCATTCATTCATTCATTCATTCATTCATTCATTCATTCATTCATTCATTCATTCATTCATTCATTCATTCATTCATTCATTCATTCATTCATAGTCTATGGAGTTATATTTGGACGGCATCATCGATGTAGGTAAGCATATATTATCGCAATAAAATATACGCTCTATATTACAAAGATAGTATTACATATATTCTGAAAGAGCATGATTCTCTCAATAATTATTCATAATAAACCTGGAAAGGGTCTCTCATTAATTATTCATATTACTCACATAGAATAAAATACTTAACAAAAAAAGCCATATATTTCAAAGCCAAGCATTGTGAAGTAGAATAGATCTGTTAATAATGTTATTGACACAATCAGCTACCTACTAACCATCAATGGGCCTGCTACATAAGTATACTACAGAGAGACCTTGATGTTCCGTCATCATCTGTTCCCAAGAAATATGACGGAACTTCGAATATGGCAGAGTTTCGGAGCAGCTCCCCCACCCCCCTCTAAGCTGTGTTGGAACCGAGGTTATTATATATCTAATTCATACTGTAATGTTATTATATTAGTACGTGTATTGGTTGTGCGAACAAAATAACAACATAAATATGGTACAAATATAATTTTATTATTTCAAATATATAATTGTATGATTTTAATATTTCAAATATATAATTACATGATTTTTTTTAATTAAATTTTTAATTAAACCACAACATAAGTGCTTCTTCATGCCATATTTTGCTGCTCTACCAGAGCGCTCATGAGACATCCACTTTTCTTTGCTGCGTAAAATATCACCCACTGTTGTGCGACCAACTGTCACCTCCCACTTTTTGGCAAAATATGCGGCAATATCAGAGCACGTAGCTTTAGGATGAGCGTCTTTGTAAACACAAATTTCTCGTTTTTTATCTCCATTGAGGTCAGTGCGTCGTCGTTTGCATGGATTCGAAGCCATGGTGAAACTGAATGACTACCATAAGCCTATTGTGTCTTTTATACACTTAATCTGATCATCACAGTAAAAGAACAAAGGAGTATTAATTGCTTTAATCTGTTTCAATTGTTAATTTAACCGAATAATAATGTTTACATTTGGTAGTCGAAATGACTCCAAGCAATATCACTCAACTCAGGTGTTGACAGATGGCCGTGATCAAATCTAACACATTTCACTGTGTATAGCACCGTGCATGTCATTACTCGGGCGGGTGGCTTACTGCTCCGACTTTCATGTTGCCGGAGGTGCGACTATTGTGTTCCTGTTATTGTAGGGCTTTGCATACTGTTCTTTTTCACAATGGTAAACCATTCAACGCTCAAGTAGGTGTTGACACTTCCTGCTAACCGAAACACAAGGTATTCACGGCTTAGAGTATAGGCCTAATTTATGAAATTGATGTCCTCAACATAGATGACGGCATGAATAATTACGATCTGTTCACAAAAATTGTTAGATACCTATAGATTTAGTTAACAAAAGCAAACATTTCGGTACTGATATCTACACCAGACATATTGAAGGTCAAATTAATTAATCTTTATCGGCTTAACTAGCGGCTATATACACACAAAATTAAACATTGTGCCAATCAGGCCTATGACTGTGCGAAACGTTGGCTTTGACCCAGGAAACATTCACCTAATGTTGGTACAATGTGAACCCATCGTCTCTGACACTGACCCAACATTGTACCAGCATTGGGTGAGCGTCTCGTGTTTGCTGGGCTGTATCATATTACTGCCGTCAAGAAGTGTTATGTAGAACGAGCGGCTCCTCTCTTGTTGGGGGTACGGTGTCAAAGGCAGTGCCCCAGCATTAAACCAATGCTCACATTGTGAACATGTGTTTGCCAGGTTTTATTTGCTCAATAGCCCCCCACTAATCCCTTACACGTTAGGTGCATTTAGCCAGCGTTGGGGAAATGTTTTGAAAAGGACATAAGCAATGCCACAATCACTATACAAACAAGTGGCGTTCACACAATTAGCGTGACTGACCGTGACAGAACAATGAGACGCTTACGTCATGCATTGATTTAATCTTTCCATCACCGAGATTTGATGACTGAGGCGGACAACGTGACGGAACAACGGGACACTTATTCATTCATTCAACCCTTTTGTCCCCGAAATTTGATGACGGAGGCGGACATCGGAATGACGGAACATAGAAGCAAAAATACATTGGGCAGATCCGTTCCCATCAAAACCAAGACGGATGTAGAAGAAGACGGAAAATCGGAGGACGGATCTCCGAGGCCTGTCTGTATTGTGTGTACAAAACTGTTAGCAGAGTCAATCTCTCCCGCTATCTAAAATATGTACTCGAGGTCACGATCAAATATATAGCTAATATAAAACTAAACCGATTGTTAATTGAAAATTTTTCAAGCCCAATTTTAAAATCCAAAATGGCGGCCTCTCGGTGTGAATTTTAAGTGACTCTTAATCACAAGAGGTAGTCCATGTAATAATATATCATTGTGCCAAGTTTGGTAAAATTAGAGGTCACACGCAATTATCTAGCTGGTGGGAAACTGAAACGATTGACAATTGCCATTTTTAGGGTAACCATTTTGCATCCAATTTGGCGGCCAACTGGTGGGCATTTCAAGTGGCTTCATATCGAAAAAGATGGCCAATAGAATAATATATCATTGTGCCAAGTTTGGTGATTTCTTCCCGAAACGCACAATTCCTTCCAGACAGCTTGCTATGCCGCTGCACTATACACAGTAGTTGAGGTACAGAATCATTCACATCAGGTCATTTTCACTTTCTAGCATATGTTTTTGTTTATGCCCGAGCCCTTCATGTAAAGACAACAGGAATTGCATAGACAAACCCTGATTCAGTCATCTCATGTCGTGAGGACGGGTGATTGTCACATTATGATGAACTTCCTCTCCACATCGTGAGCGTTTTCAGGATAAGAGCTGTGAGTTGAATCTGGAATTGTTGCTACCTATGCAAATAGGTATATACCTATGAAAATATTTTTACCACCAAACATTGCAAAGATCTTAAAATCATCCAATCAAATTGAGAAAAACAACCTGAATAATCTTTCAGCAAATCTTCCAAAAACAAAATTTAATAATGAGAGCTTGACAACATTTTCAAATTTGACAAAGAAGATGCAAGCTTACCACGCAAAGGTAAATAAAGTCATTGTACAAGCAGAAAACAAACTTTTTGTACTTTCTGCTGAGATTTAGGTATTTAAGAAGTCCTCTAATAGCTCACTGTCTTAGAGTCAATATTTGGAAGGCTTGATCATTTTTGGAAGAAATCACCAAATTTACCTGGTAGTATAGAGAAGGCAATATGTACGACAAGTGCAATGCGCCGAAATGGCAGCAGGGCTGTATGCACTCAGTGGAATTGAAATGGAACACAAATGAACAGATTCAAGAATCAGGTAAATTGTATGGTCGGATGGTAAGTCTTCAGATTTGATATCAGACTATACACCTGCTTCTGCACAAGTTTAGTTTGGTGCCTTTAATCTAACAATCCACGGACGTATTTTATTTGCTGGTTAAGGATAGCTTAGTGACATAAAGCTGACAAAATGAGAGCATCGCGTGTGCTTTGCAGAGCTTGGATAATAATAGGAAATTAAAGGGGGGGGGGGAATCAATCTGTAAACCGTTTCTGGTTGCAGGTTAAAAACCGGTGTTTTAAACGAAAAGATGTCATATTTATAACTATTCACAAGTTCTTGCTTCAGCGTTCAAGAGGAGTTCTTTTTTAAGGAGCTCGCTTTTAAAAAACAAAGTTGAAGAAAACAGAGTTGAATAATGACATGATTATAACATGGAGTAGATTAATTTTCATGATGCCACGCATATATAATAATAAATGGAAAATTATAAAAAATGTGTAGCTTTTGAGTTGGAGGCTACATGTAGTAAAATCTTACATGCTGCAATACTACATTGACACTGACGCTGGTGTTGTTGTATGCTCTTAGGGACGCACCATTTGATATCTGGGTGGGGGGGGGGGGGGGCTAGAATAAAATTGAAAAAAATAGTTTGTCGCCACGAAAGTCAGAAAAAAAAAGTTTGTTGAAAATGTGAGCAGAAAAAAAAGTTTGTTGTCGAAATTGATGAAAAATATGTTGACCAGAAAAAAACACCTAATGGTAACGTACATAATAGGGAAAGCATACGACAACAAATTTCTTCAACAAAACATAAAAAAAAAATTGTCGGACGTTGATCTCCAAAAAAAAGCTTGTTTTCCACCTGAGGTAAAAAAAAAGTTTGCAAGCAACAAAAACTCTAGCCCCCCCCCCCCCCCCCCCCAGATATCAAATGGTGCGTACCTTAGTTTAAATGCAATGATATGCATGCATGCGTCTTGTATTTTACAAATATTTTTATTTTATTATGAACAGTGTCCACATACCTGCATACTTTCTGTGTAATTGTATGTTATTGATAGCTGGTAATGTGTTGACAAAAATACACAGCCGTGAATGTTTTATACATTTTGTGGTCAATTAGCGGTCATTTAGGGGACATGCCAAAACATGTCAATTACTGTTCTTAAGCTACTCATCTGGAACGTCTATCATCCCTAGTTATTATCTATAGATATATAAATAGCAACAAATCAACATTAAAATTTGCCCGCACAGATGGTACCGGTTGATGAAATTTTGGCTATTGTCCCATGGACTATAATACAGGTTGATTACATGTACTGGTCATAATAATACTAACTAGGCATATAATAACAACAACTATATTTACGGAAACTTGTC
This sequence comes from Flabesymbios commensalis, assembly GCA_964017125.1. Taxonomy (NCBI): domain Eukaryota; kingdom Metazoa; phylum Annelida; class Polychaeta; order Terebellida; family Flabelligeridae; genus Flabesymbios; species Flabesymbios commensalis. Next base: position 60,451,139 of record OZ024910.1, read on the forward strand.
TCTCATAGGTGCAAGGACACCTCGAACTTGACATAGTTTTCAGGGTCGGGTGTGGGTCATCAGACTGTTGTTTTGTTGGCCCTGTCAGAACAGATTCTCAAAGCTCTGTAGCAAGGTCAACTAGCTGCGCTAGTCTGACCCTGAGAAGGAAGCTGTAGCCATCCACACCCAATTACCAACCACCATCATATCATCCCACCTATATTATTGTATTATAAGTATTGTTACCTGTAGATAATGTAATTCAATGACAAATATATTTACAATCTTACAGGATTTGCAACATTTACAAGCTAAAAGATTACACAGTGAGAATAATCTGTAAGATCCACACCCGATACAGCTACGCTGGAAAAGTGAGGAAGTTACCACTCTTCTGTAAATATCCACCAACTGTTCACTACGGCCATCATAGTCTAGTGGTTTGAGCTGCGGGCTCAAACTCGGGAGGTCATAGGTTAGAGTTTCACATCAGATATGATGGGGATTTTTTCTGCGACTGGCCCCAAACCAGGGTGAGTTCGACACAGGCTTAATGGGTAGGTCAAGCCACTGACAGAGATTCATCCACCAAAATGATGTGGAATTGGGGGGGGGGGGCGTCTCCGAGCTATGACCCATTTGGGGATGATTAGCTACCAAGGACCCGCAGATGCTTATGATGGCCGGGGCCCAGGTATATAGGTCCTGTGGTCAGTCTGATTGAGGTCAGGCTGATTACATCTGGACTGAGTGACAGGAAGTTGGTCTCACAGTCCCACGGCCAATACGGACCTGCTGTGTCAACCCACATATACAGACTAAACATACACATCACTCGCACTGCATATAATAAAAAATGAAACGCTCGCAAAAAATATTACAAAAATAAAAAAATGTTTACTATTCAATGGCTTATATCAGCTATTTCTGACTCTCCGAAATATACAAAACTACATTTAATGTGAATGCAATGTATGGTAACTTTGGTATTTGTCAGTAATCGTTTCATACTGACGAGTATGTTCAATCAATAACGAAATTATATTTAGGTCACGTTATAAGTCACCCTTGATGTGCATAGTTATACATATCTGAAACTCGTAGTATAGAAACAAAACAACTATACACAATTTCCTGTCAACCATAAATTTGAGTCCCCTGATCCCTTATGTTCAGACATTGGCCAATATGAATAGTGTGAATGATCTGTAGTAGATAATGATGTGATCACATTATACTATAAATCATGTTTCCCTCCTCACTTTCCCTCCTCACTTGTAAAGATACAGTAGTGTGGGGTTAGCTGAGACCGATTGTTGGTTGGTTGCGTTCTCGCCCTCCGACCGACTGTACTGAAATCTCAAAACCTTTGTCTACAAAACAGGGTCACCTGATTTATCACACATTCCTGACGAGGTTCTCCTGGCCCAGTTCAGCTTGTATATGCACAAAGGTGGTCTAAAGTCCAATTCATTCATTTTACTATAAATCATTTAGTGTCACGCTTAGACACCTTAGGTAAAAAAAAAGTTTGCAAACAACAAAAACTCCAGCCCCCCCCCCCCAGATATCAAATGGTGCGTCCCTTAGTTTAAATGCAATGATATGCATGCATGCGTCTTGTATTTTACAAATATTTTTATTTTATTATGAACAGTGTCCACATACCTGCATACTTTCTGTGTAATTGTATGTTATTGATAGCTGGTAATGTGTTGACAAAAATACACAGCCGTGAATGTTTTATACATTTTGCGGTCAATTAGCGGTCATCTAGGGGACATGCCAAAACATGTCAATTACTGTTCTTAAGCTACTCATCTGGAACGTCTATCATCCCTAGTTATTATCTATAAATATGTAAATAGCAACAAATCAACATTAAAATTTGCCCGCACAGATGGTACCGGTTGATGAAATTTTGGCTATTGTCCTATGGACTATAATACAGGTTGATTACATGTACTGGTCATAATAATACTAACTAGGCATATAATAACAACAACCATATTTACGGAAACTTGTCTCTCATAGGTGCAAGGACACCTCGAACTTGACATAGTTTTCAGGGTCAGGTGTGGGTCATCAGACTGTTGTTTTGTTGGCCCTGTCAGAACAGATTCTCAAAGCTCTGTAGCAAGGTCAACTAGCTGCGCTAGTCTGACCCTGAGAAGGAAGCTGTAGCCATCCACACCCAATTACCAACCACCATCATATCATCCCACCTATATTATTGTATTATAAGTATTGTTACCTGTAGATAATGTAATTCAATGACAAATATATTTACAATCTTACAGGATTTGCAACATTTACAAGCTAAAAGATTACACAGTGAGAATAATCTGTAAGATCCACACCCGATACAGCTACGCTGGAAAAGTGAGGAAGTTACCACTCTTCTGTAAATATCCACCAACTGTTCACTACGGCCATCATAGCTTAGTGGTTTGAGCTGCGGGCACAAACTCGGGAGGTCATAGGTTAGAGTTTCACATCAGATATGATGGGGATTTTTTCTGCGACTGGCCCCAAACCAGGGTGAGTTCGACACAGGCTTAATGGGTAGGTCAAGCCACTGACAGAGATTCATCCACTAAAATGATGTGGAATTGGGGGGGGGGGGCGTCTCCGAGCTATGACCCATTTGGGGATGATTAGCTACCAAGGACCCGCAGATGCTTATGATGGCCGGGGCCCAGGTATATAGGTCCTGTGGTCAGTCTGATTGAGGTCAGGCTGATTACATCTGGACTAAGTGACAGGAAGTTGGTCTCACTGTCCCACGGCCAATACGGACCTGCTGTGTCAACCCACATATACAGACTAAACATACACATCACTCGCACTGCATATAATAAAAAATGAAACGCTCGCAAAAAATATTACAAAAATAAAAAAAATGTTTACTATTCAATGGCTTATATCAGCTATTTCTGACTCTCCGAAATATACGAAACTACATTTAATGTGAATGCAATGTATGGTAACTTTGGTATTTGTCAGTAATCGTTTCATACTGACGAGAATGTTCAATCAATAACGAAATTATATTTAGGTCACGTTATAAGTCACCCTTGATGTGCATAGTTATACATATCTGAAACTCGTAGTATAGAAGCAAAAAAACTATACACAATTTCCTGTCAACCATAAATTTGAGTCCCCTGATCCCTTTTGTTTAGACATTGGCCAATATGAATAGTGTGAATTATCTGTAGTAGATAATGATGTGATCACATTATACTATAAATTATGTTTCCCTCCTCACTTCCCCTCCTCACTTGTAAAGATACAGTAGTGTGGGGTTAGCTGAGACCGATTGTTGGTTGGTTGCGTTCTCGCCATCCGACCGACTGTACTGAAATCTCAAAACCTTCGTCTACAAAACAGGGTCACCTGATTTATCACACATTCCTGACGAGGTTCTCCTGGCCCAGTTCAGCTTGTATATGCACAAAGGTGGTCTAACGTCCAATTCATTCATTTTACTATAAATCATTTAGTGTCACGCATAGACACCTGAGGTAAAAAAAAAGTTTGCAAGCAACAAAAACTCTAGGCCCCCCCCCAGATATCAAATGGTGCGTCCCTTAGTTTAAATGCAATGATATGCATGCATGCGTCTTGTATTTTACAAATATTTTTATTTTATTATGAACAGTGCCCACATACCTGCATACTTTCTGTGTAATTGTATGTTATTGATACCGTTGTCTACAAAACAGGGTCACCTGATTCATCACACATTCCTGACGAGGTTCTCCTGGCCCAGTTCAGCTTGTATAGGCACAAAAGTGGTCTAAAGTACAATTCATTCATTTTACTATAAATCATTTAGTGTCACGCATAGACTATCACATAAATAATATTATTTCGCGTTACCTGCACTATTTGGTCAGCTATTTTGTTGTGATGTTATCCCGTTATGTGCTAATTTAAACGTTTGATAATGGTTAAAATGATTAACCGAAAATCTTGCATACTGTAATTTTCTAAAATTATAATTAGTGATGTATGTGAAGCTTGATGACGATAGTCGGCTAGGAAAGACCAAGTGACAGGGGAGACACCATTTTAAACATCAGTCCATATTAGTCAGGTGAACATTGTCCATAATTAAATAGGGTACTGAATGATTGCTAGTAGTATTACTTTTTACCCCTATTTGGGGACGGTCATTAGAGATGTGGGATTGCCAGCGGCATACCTTGGTTCCTCCAATATCTGTGCCAATGCAGCTCCCGTATTTGTAGTGTAGCTGTCAGTGCATGCACCGGTGTTGGCCGTGGCAGCCATAGATAATCGGCAATAGAGTGTTTGACATCAGGTCTCTCATGTGAGAATGGAGTTACCCTCAGCTATTGCTACATCTGATGATAGCGGAACCGTTTTTAAACAAATAAAACGAGTCTGGGCATGCATGGAGGTAAATCCCCTAGACATGCCCAGAACTCCTTATCAGGCAAGTGAAGGAGAGCACTCTCAACAACCTACCATGCCCTATCACGCCATGCACCCTCAAGTCATCATCTGTACATCATTCATCTCATCCAAGGACTGCGGCCCTGTTAACAACTCCACTTCACCCATAACGCTTTCTTGTCGCCCTTTAGCACATGTCCATCTCCTTTTAATGCCTCCACATTAATTTTCCAACTCCTTTTCGTCGCCCTCTACTACCTCTACACTTGTTTTATTTCATAAAGGCCACCTGGTCCTATTTACACACCCCATGTCACACTTTAGTAATTTTCCTTCACCCTTTGTGAGTCTTTGAAGCGCTTTAAAGACTACCTACAATGCCTTTCCATTGCTCTTTAACTCCCCTCTGTTACATTTTAACGAATCCCCATCGTATCTTTAAGCCTTTCTGCAGCCCGTCAAAGCGTCTCGCCACCAATAAACATCTCCCCATCACCATTTAACGCTTCCCCATCGCCCTTTAACGCCTTCCTATGGCCATTTGTTTCAACGGCCCTCAATATTCACTTAATGCAGCGTTGTTGTCATTAACGCCTCCCTATTGCATTTCACCATCTCATTGTTGCCTCTAACGCCTCCCCGTCAATTTTTTATGCCTCTCTTTTGTCATTTAGCCCTTTCCAACCACCAGTTAACGACTTTACGGCACCCTTTAAAGCTTTCTCGTCACACTTTAATGCTTATCCATCGCCATCAAATGCCTCTCCATCGACCTATAACGCTTTTTTGTTGACCCTTAATTCATCTACATCCCCCGTTATTGCAGCTTTGTATATACATGTTTCTGTGGACGGGACATTTTTCAAAATGTACTTTTTATGACGTCACATAGCACGATTTATCTCGGGCTCCGTCTTGTACCGTCGAAATAACTTGCCCGAGAGATCTCAGGTTCAGTGAGTTAACGCATAGCTGTCACCATTTAATGCCTCCCTTCGCCCTTCAACTTTCTCTCCGTTGACTTTTAATGCCTCCCCATTGATCCTTAAAGCAGCCCCTTGGGATGACATCAATTTTTCGTTTTTAGTTTTGTAGTGAAGTAGTGTATCCCCTAAATCATGATTTTATTTTTTTCAGAGTTTTTAGATTTTTACAAATATTGCTTATTATATTTCTATGAAACCACTTGAAACCCAAACAAACTTTTTGTATACCTAAACACATGCTGAAGGACGATTGAATGTTCCTACAGCGCTGGGCCACATGTTGATGCCGTCGGCCCAGCGTTGGGCAGGCAATCAGTGTTGCAGGTGTATCACCTCATGTCCTGGCTACAAGACACCAATTAGCGGCGATTGCTTTGATCTCCTGGGCCAAGACGTGGGAATATGTGGTATGAAGTGCTGCATATTGCTGACTTGTTTTGTTTACATAGCAATATACGACCTGGAAATATAACTATTTCACTCTTTTCCGGTGCTTTAAAATTGTTTTTTGACTTTTTTGTATTTTTAGTTCAGATGAGTAGGCTATATAGCTTCATATAAGTTAAATTTTCAAAATTGACAACATTGAAAATGTCTCATCCCAAGGGGTCCCTTTAACACCTTTCCGAAAATCTTCAACTGTTTTCCGTCACCCTAAACGCCTCCCCATCGCCATTCACCGTCTACTCGCCGCCCTTTAAAGCCATCACAACGTCATCAAACCTATCTGCGTCACCCTTTGGCGATTCTTTGACGCCTATTAATGGACTCTCTATCGCCCCTCAATGCTTTCATTTTTTGCCTTCTCGTTGTCTGATCTCTTCACCTTCAAGTTTTTCCTTTCCATAAAACTCTACCAAAATATCCAGCTAAAATCACAACTAGGCAAGTTAACATACATGCTCCGATTTGTAGCTTTTATAATAAAAATATTTGACCTTGAAACAAACCTTTTGACCGAAAGAATGACCTTGAATCACCTTAAATGAATTTTTCAGTCAAAATCACATGGAAAAGAGGTATTACACTTGTGTCTGATAAAAACGATATTTTTTTTACATTTTTTACTTTGGAATTGATCTTGAAGATGACCTTAAATCACTAAAATAGTTCAATAAAATTGACCTTTTCACCTTGAAGATGACCTTGGATCACAAAAAATAATATAGCAAGTGGATTCTCCAGTCAAAATTACTCTAAAATGATGTAATATACTGTTCTTACCGGTATCTTTATTTATAGAAAATCATATTCGCCCTTGAAATAGACCTTTGATCTTGGATTTGCCCCCCTAGCGCAAATTGCTCAAGGATGACAAGATATCTACATCTTTGATAGTTTTTGTTGGCCATTTGTACTTTGGTGTAAATAATGATGGAATTGGACACACAAGACGCCATTATTACACATGTTTTAATCTTGGGTGGTTGCAAAGATACCAAGATTTGTCACTTTTCATGATTCGGTGACGGCCATCTTGGTATGAAATTAGGTTTTGCGATCTTGGCAACAGGCAAAACTTCAACAATGTAAAAACTAACAGAATCAGCAAACAAATGTTTTTGGCATGAATCTTAAAGTAGAATACAAATGCCGCCTGACTATCACGGCTAGTATGCCCTGTGATCGGTAGGTAAGTTTTCAAATCAAGTACTTAAGTACGTGGGAGTATGTAAGTATCCGACACATGCTAGATTGTATGCTACGACCAATCCAGTGGTTGTCACTAAGGTGTAAGCTCGTGTATCTAATAGCTACAACTATAAATACCATTAACACATACTTTCAAGGTTATATCGCGTCAACGTATTGGACATCAGGCCAGCGGTGTGACAATAGGTGTCTGAACAATTCACGTAAGCGGTGTCAGAAGATTTGAAAAATAAAATGGCCCTGATTTATATTGAATGTGTCAGTGTGGTAATTTGTAGATATGTCATTAATTAGCACCATTATTATCACGATTTTAAACAAATCATACACAATGATATAAGGATTATTGACCCAATAAGCACAATGTTGATCTAACGCTGGTCCAGCTTCGTAGACGGTGGGCCAACAACAAATCAATGCCGGGGCAATGTCTTTTATCTGCTGGGAAAGATGTAGGTAGTTCAGTCGGCAAGGATAAGTCGCTAGCATACGAACCACAAAAAAATACATAACAAAATTTAACAAAATCAAATGCAAAAATCTAAACAAATAGACATTGCAGAGTTCCATGGGTCAAGCGCACCTCAGCGACGGCAGACATACACCAAAGATATCCCAGATATATCCAAAACCCGTCCGCCCGTCCGCCGGCCCACCCACAGATATGTTTTCTGCGGGCTAGCCCACCAACCCTGCACGACGCCGGCCATGACCGACGCACAACCCATTTTTTTATGTTTTAACCATTTTAAAGTATGCTTAATCAAATGCCGAGCAGTGCTAAGTTCAATTATTTATGCAAAGACCCGAATTGTACCATTTAAAATAGACCTATAAACCCATAGACCCATACATAGACCCATACATAAGTGTTAAACCATTTTCGAGTAAGACGAATCTAATGCAGAGCGGTGCTAATTTATCTATTGATTCAATGGCAATTAAAGGGGATACAGGAGAATAGGTGACGGGATGTCCACCAAATATGGTCCCCCAAGTTTTTTTGCCTATACGTGTAGTGAGTTAGGGGCGGATTTGAGGTCATTGGGTGTTCTTTCAACATAAAATCATAGGGTTCATTTTTTTAATATGTTGAGGTCATCTAGAGTTATTTTTCACTATGGCGGTTTTTGTAAGAAAAACATTATCATTTTTTGCGTAAAATTAGATTTCAGATGGTGAATAATTAGGCCTATTTTAAAAGGGTCAAGGTCGTGTTGTACAGGTCAAGGCTATTTAATTTACAAATCAAGGTTATTTAATTGTCAAAATCAACATCTAAACATTTTTAATGCTTTTTTAAATTAAAATTATGCAAATGATGACATGTTTCTTGTCACTCTGAGTAATCAACATATATAACAAAAAACAAAGGGTTTAATGTGACTGTAGTTGTCGGGAATATTAAAAAAAATGGGAATACCATTTTAATGACCAATGTCTGCTCTGTAAGGCGAAATCAAAAGGCAGTACTACTAACATATGAATGGCTCAGAGGTAAAGTGATCCAAGTCCAAAATTTGATTTTCTTTTTCTTTTTATGTCCTTTTGGAAAAGTTAAATATAGAGGAAATAACATACTAAATAGCTGATCTATTCGTTGAAAATTTCGAAACATATTATTTTTTCACTTTTAAAATTCACACTTTTCTTCAATGGTAAGTGATCCAAGTCCATCAGTTCATATAGGGACTTTTTGACTTGGATCAGTTTACCTCTGATACATACTGAAAATAGCAGCTGAAATATTAGAAGATACCCCTTATGTGGATATGCCAATCATTACCGACATTTTACTACAGCAAGATGATGGAACACTAGACAGTTTGTATGCTACTTTGTCATGTGTTTGTGATATTTATGAAAAAAATAATATTTCTATATTTTTAAAATTTGAAATAAAAATTATTTAGCATGTTTGCCAGAGTATAACATTTGGGAAAACAGTGAAAAATGCATAAATCTAAGATGACCGCCATGACCTTGCTAATCTAGACGACATGAAAACATGAAATTATGATAGAAGCATAATATATGCATAAATTCTTTGAATAATGGGGTTTTAGAAAAAATTGTTCACCGATCAAAATTGTCAAATTAGCGACAAAATCCAAGATGACATCCATTATCTTCTGCAAGGTCAAACAATAAAGTGACATCATTTTCTACAAAATAGAAGCAGATTTATGATTTCAATGTCAACCATAGGGTTTCCTGTATGCCCGACATAGTGGTGTAAACAAAAAGTACTTTAGACATTGCATTGTGCGTAAATGCCGGGATGAAAGCCATTAATTCTGTGCAAGGTCAAAAAATTAATTAATATCAGATTAGTCAGTATAAAAGTAGATATACTATTTAGTTGGCTACCACATGGTTTCGCGTATGTCCGAAATAGTGCTGTGACAAGTAAATGCCATTAAACGTCTCCCCATCTCCCTTGAACGCCGCCTTTAATCCCCCGTCACCTCTCTGAAGAGAAAAAATATTATTGCAAACAGAGAAGTTTTTCAAAAACGAGATACTACTTTTGAAGCTAACCAACCTGGAGACTTGGAAGAAGTGGTATATCATGAACTCATGTACATAGTAACCCATCCCCATATTTGAAACCATGCGGTGGGAACCTTCCATCTGATGTGAAGTCAACTATGGTGTGGCCATTTATGGGCGAACAACAGCATATACCATTACCACCACAGCCTCCAGAGCAATAAACACAACATCATTTATGGGCGAACAACAGCATGTACTATTACCACCACAGCCTCCAGAGCAATCAACACAACATCATTTATGGGCGAACAACAGCATGTACCATTACCACCACAGCCTCCAGAGCAATCAACACAACATCATTTATGGGCGAACAACAGCATGTACCACTACCACCACAGCCTCCAGAGCAATCAACACAACATCATTTATGGGCGAACAACAGCATGTACCATTACCACCACAGCCTCCAGAGCAATAAACACAACATCATTTATGGGCGAACAACAGCATGTACTATTACCACCACAGCCTCCAGAGCAATCAACACAACATCATTTATGGGCGAACAACAGCATGTACCATTACCACCACAGCCTCCAGAGCAATCAACACAACATCATTTATGGGCGAACAACAGCATGTACCATTACCACCACAGCCTCCAGAGCAATCAACACAACATCATTTATGGGCGAACAACAGCATGTACCATTACCACCACAGCCTCCAGAGCAATCAACACAACATCATTTATGGGCGAACAACAGCATGTACTATTACCACCACAGCCTCCAGAGCAATCAACACAACATCATTTATGGGCGAACAACAGCATGTACCATTACCACCACAGCCTCCAGAGCAATCAACACAACATCATTGATATATCCACGCGATTCATTTACCAACACAAGCACGCAACTTTGGATAATGAGCAGATATTATATTTGCGTCCTCTATAATTTTATCTGGGCGTGATTTCCATATGATTGTGATGGTTGGCGACCAGTATTTGCCCATGTCTATCAAGGATAGCACTCATGCTAAGAGAACCAAAAAGTCAAAGGCTAGTAAAGGTAACTGACATGAACTGTCATGAACTAATCTTACCCGAGACAGAGAAAGCCTATATTACGTGCTTATTGAACTTGAAAACAAATCTTGCCTTCAAAACTTCGTTGGAGAATGCATTATTTTCCAAGCTCCTAATAATGTAGCAGCTGGTGTATTCAGGAATATGGAAGACGTAAGATGGAACAAGCACGATATAAATCTCACAAGCCTCATTGCCACCATGAAAAAGCCGACCCTCGTGTCATTCTGCACTGTTAGGCCCTATACGAGTATGTCATCTACTATTGTTATTGCCTCAAACGTAGGCCTACTGACATCAATGTGTTCCTTCAGCTGTTCAAAACCAGAGCAACTGCCCACGACAGATGCATTTGGTCCTCATTCTGATATATATCAATATTTATGCATATCAGTGTGTGAGAATGGGCTATTAAATTACACCCCAATCTTCCTGATGCTACTCCATCAAAGAGGGGCTGGTAAGAAAATGATGGAAAGCTGGCACCAATCACCATGACAAAGGAAGAAGCTCTTCCACAAGCCATCAAATAAATCCTTCATTGTGGCTGTTCATTCGGGCTCTCAAGCTTTGAGGTGGAGGTGTTTCCGAGAGGGATTGGAGTGCGGCGTTTAACCCTTTCAAGCCTGAATTTACGATTGTCATCTTCATCCACTACAAGCCGCGAATTGCTGTCGCAATTCTCGACTTGTAGTGTATGAAGATGACTTGATAAGGTTAAAAAATTCAAGAAAATTACCATGTATTGGAAAACCAATTTCATGGAAATTTTCGTTCTAAAACCCTTAGTTATAGGAAAATTAAGTATGTTTTCAGGGATGTAAAATGATGCTTTAATGCATCGTTGGGGCTTAAAGGGTTAATACGCAATACTCAATACAAAGAGTGATATATACTTAACAGAAAAAGAAACGCAACACATCTTTCAGATGTTCCAAGAAACTGAAATATACCACTCATTACTTGGCTATTGAAGATGAGTATCTGCCAAATGTTTAACGTGGGTCACCACAGTAGTACGTATGACCCCTTTCTGCATGTTGCACTGCCAAACGCGTTCATCCATTGACTGATGTCACTCACTTGTGCCGCTTGGCCTCAATGCGTAGCGATAGTGTCTGTACCGCACATGGAACTTAAATGCTTTATTTGTTATTTGTCATCATCTTTTATCTAGTGGCCTTTCAGAGGTTATTCGGTGTCTTGAAATCTGGTGCTAAAGTTGACTTTCTTCAATTTGAAGGTCATTTTTCCGTTTGAAGTCAAAACACAAAATGCGGACAGGGGCCATACACACCAACATTATTCAAATCAATCGAGCGGTTTTGACTAAATTACACAGAGTGAGATCATTTTAAATTTATCGCGTTTTTTTTTGTGCCAAGTATATGTATAGATAATCACTGCCCAGTGTATATATTGATTAGGATTATACTCGTGTTTAACATTCAACCTGAAATAAATAGAATTATAAAAAAAACTTTATATACGTTTATCAGAGCGTTAGAGATTGAATACTATCATATATGACATTCAAAATGGGGACATTTTGTACTTGTTGTTCGCCAAACGATAATAAAATATATGTTTGTAGTTATTAGGTGTTTTCGACAGAAATTAATTTGCACTCTGTCTTAGCATCATAGATTATTAGCTGGTTTTGTCAAGTAATAAAATAAAATAATATCAAAGGAGATTACTGCTTCAAGAAACATGCATAACTATGTTTGTTGCTGTATTTTATTACCCTACAAAAAATAGATATTATATTTCTCAATTGTATTATTACTTTTAAGCGGTTTTTATTGGCTAAATGATTAGTTTTGTCCTCATGTTTTAATATTAGATCAAAGACACGATCACTTTGACATTCTAAGATGAATTCAATTTGAAGCACAACATGCGTATGCGTTTTGTTGAAGGTGTTAGAGATTTACAACATTGTACCATTTGCGACAGTTAATATGGGGAATGGTTTGTACTTCTTTGTCGCCAAATAATATGTATCATTGCTTAAACTTGCATTTGTGAGTTATTCCTACATAATTATAAAAAAAAGCAGATCAAGATGTATTACTGAGTCATGCATGCAGCTTATCGAGAGTTTTAACTCGTCGAGCACACATATTTATAGCAATTTTCCTGATTTTTAGGGATTGTTTTGAATCAAAATTTTAGAGCATTTATAATAATTTATCAGCTTGGGACCGCTCGACATTCGATCACACATGCCCTAAAATCGCAAAATGCCAGCTTTTGCATGAATAGTTGAGCTTGGCACCGAAAAAGGTTTATAACATTGAACAATTAATTTTGGCACGCCTGATACGGTGGGTCACATATAAAACATGCATACATATGCCTTGCACTGGCTCATGCTTTGCTGACACCTTTGTTGTTGAGAGATTTTCGAGAGATTTTCGAGACAGAATTTTTAATCGAAAAGTTCGAGCCTTCGCATTAAAATTTGAACTTGGCACCGCTCGGCATTGGACTCAGCACATTCGAAAATGGTTAAAAAGATTGAAAACTTAATTTTTGACACGCCTCGACGTACATATGAAACAGGCATATTATGGACTTGATACCGCCTCATTGTTGTTGAGCGATTTTCGATCAACATACCCTAAACCGGCAAAATTCTAGTTTTTGTATGAATAGTTGAGCTTAACACCGCTCGGCATTATATTCAACATACTCGATAATAGTCTAAAATATATAAAGCCAGCATCTATATGGGCCGTATATTTGATCAGATGCCTTGCTGGCCCCTACCGCAGTGCTCTTGTTGAGTGATTTTCGAGGCCAATCTTAAATCGAAAAATTCAAGCCTTTTGCATAACTAGTTGAACTTAGCATCGCTCGGCATTAGACTCGTCATACTCGAAAATGGTTAAAAATATTGAACAATTAATTTTGGCACGCCTCATACGGTGGGTCACATATAAAACAGGCATGTGCCTTGTACTGGCTCATAACTTGCTGACGCCTTTGTTGTTTAGAGATTTTCTTGCGATTTTCAAGACTAATATTAAATCGTAAAGTTCGAGCCTTGGCATAAATATTTGAGCTTGACACCGCTCCGCATTGCATTCATTATACTCGAAAATGGTTAAAAACACAAAAAATCAATTTCGACAAGCTTCGTATCGTGGATCAGCATATACTGGTATAGCAAACAGTCTAGGTTCGGTCGTTATAAAATAACGACCACACCTGGACTGTTTGCTATACCAGTATATGCTGTATAAATGCTGTATAAATTTTATATAAACTAACATATATAATATGTGTTCTTGCGTAAAATAGTGGCTATGATATATAATAGGTAAGGGTCGTGTGTCACATGCATTTAAGCCATTGTCGAGTTAATGAAGGGATGTTCATCGATCCGCACGACGAATAAGAATGAATGAAATGAATACAATGAGATTAATTCTAATGTACAGTATCTGTCACTTCACCGCAAGAATAGTGATGGCTATGTAGGGCTAACTGCTCTAAAAAAATAAAAGACAATATCTCCTGACTTTTGAAGTAAACGGATGCCGATTTTCCTCTTTGCGCGATAGTATGATTTATATGTTGATATCCCAGCAATGCGACTAAACTTGACTTTTATATTATCTTATGGTGAAGTTTACAAACAAAATAGGAATAATAATAATAGCCCCAAATTGCTCAAGGCTGTGTAATGAAACTAGAAATATATCTACCTTAATGGTGTGAACGGTTTGTGTGTGGCATATGACTAGGTCACGAAGGCGTGATTATTGGTTTACACAAGTTATACAGGAGGTATATCTATATACACCTGCAACTTGACCAATCCAATGGACATATTACGGGGGAATATTTATTTGGCACAGTGCATATGAACAGAAAATCATTCACCGCTGATATGCAGCCGGGACATATTTATATATCTCACATATGTTGTTTATGATGAAATAAGAGAAAATGTGTGCAGCGCCGCAGCATCTGATGTGCGAACATTTTGGGTTCGTAAATGAGAGGCCAAGACAGAGCACATTTTAATGTTTCTATAGCTGGTTCATCCGACACTTGACGTCATATATATAGACAAAATCGAATATTTATATTGTATATCTTCGAATGAATACATAACAATTTTCAATTAAACTCTGGAGCTGGTACATTTTAATAAACTATTTACGAGTATACAGTGCAAAACCTAAAAAATTATGAGTACTAAATTTGTCTCACATTTTGTCGATAAACGGTTTATAACATTACGAATATTGTGAGAAATAAATATAGTAGCAAAAACTTGATATACTTACAATGAAGGCAGATCATCACATCATCTGGTGAAATTAGAGTTTTGAAAATAAAAAGGCAAACTCTTTAATAAATATTTGTATAACATTTTAACTGACTAAGTTTTATATATCCTGTATTTTTAAAAGATTAAAGTTTAATTGAAATATCGTAAATTTAATTTGGTCAAAACAGTGAATTATACCGCGGGAACAAAAAAGTCCTCGGAAAATAATATTTTAATGTAGTTCCGGGAATTCGTAGTATTTATAATATTTCAATGTAGTTCCGGCAAGCGTACAATCTATATGATCCGTCCAATTAAAATTTTCATGTAAGCTGAATCCTAAAAAAATATATTGATTTTGTGTAACTAATAACTGTATTTTCAATCTTTATTTACAGAATTGATATGTTATGACAGTAGTACTTTGCGAAATATACAAACCTTGTAAATAATGTTTCATCTCTTGATTGATTTAGAAATGCGAACTACCTCTGCTATTTTCATATGATTTGGAAAAATGTATACTTTTAAATATTGTACTCCTATATTATGACAGTAGGGGTTTTAAAATAATATCAACTATTGATTTAAGCAATATGGCATATATCATAACCTGAACTGTTTGTAAAATCTAATAGGGAGATACATTTCTTTGATTCTTTTATTTCAATTGGTTGAAATTTAAATTTAATGTTAGGTTTTGACACAAAGTAATCGCTCAAGTGTTTATGTGGAACTTCCTACATTTTTCTGCAAGATCTTGGCCTATGTTTGTGAAAAAACGCATTACATTTATTTCTGAAATTTATTATGAAATCTGAAATCGTCTTTTCGCCTTGTTTAAAATTAACAGGGAATGTTAGTTTTTGTTCGTTTTTATGTAATATATCATGAATGATTGACTTCACATTATCACTATACATGTTAAATTTGTTTTAATTATAGCCTCTTTTTTTGGCAATTCTGATGCAACGTTTTCTTATTGTGTTATATGTGTGTAAATTAGTGTGGAGCAAATCATATTCCCATTTGTTGGGTTCATTTTTTTGTATAGTTCATTGCGGAATTTAATAGACTTCAATATACCATAACCAGTCTAACTTTTCTTCTTATGTTATAGAGAATTACACTTTATATTTTCAAGCAAGAAACATTTGTCTCTATTATTTTCAATAGTGTCATAGTATATGCCTAAGGAGCACCTTTGGAATTTGTAACTATTTATTCAAAATTTTGGCAGATACATGTATGAGCTCATTTCAAATGGCGTTGGCGGGTAAACATTGGTCAAGAGGTCTCATGGAGGCGGTCTCATAGGTACACGGTCTCATTACGGCTAACTGATTGGTAAAGGGGTCTCATGAGAGCTGTTCAATGGGCAATCTGATGGGCAAAGGGGTCGCACGAGGGCGGTTTGACGGGTAGAGAGGTCGCACGTGGGCGGTCTAGTGGCTGAAGGGGTCGCATAAGGTCGCTCCAGTGGGTAAAGGGGAAGCATAAGGGCGCTCTTATGGGTAAAGGGTCGAATGAGGGCGGTCTAGTGGGTAAAAGGGTCGCATGAGGACGGTCTGATGGGTAAAGAGGTCGCAGAAGGGCAGTCTGATCGGCAAAGGGGTCGCATAAGGGCAGTCTAATGGGCAAATGGGTCGGATAAGGGCGGTCTAGTGGGTAAAGAGGTCGCATAAGGGCGGTCTGATGGGTAGAGAGTACACATATAGGACGGTTTGATGGGTAAAGGGGTCGCATGAGGGCGGTCTAGTGTGTTAAGGGGTCGGATGAGGGCGGTCTGTAAGTAAAGGGGTCGCATGAGGGCGATCTAGTGGGTTAAGAGGTCGCATGGGGGCGGTCTAGTGGGTTAAGGGTTCGGATAAGGGCGGTCTGAAGATTGTAGGGGTCTACCTGATAGGTAAAGGGGTTTCAAGGGAGCGGTCCAATAGCTAAAGGGTCTCACGGAGGTGATCTAATAGCTGAAGGGGTCTCATGAGGGTGGTATGATAGCTGAAGGGATCTCATGAGGGCAGTATGATAGCTGAAGGGGTCTCACGAGGGCAGTATGATGGCTGAAGGGGTCTCATGACGGCGGTATGATGGCTGAAGGGGTCTCATAAGGGCAGTATGATGGCTGAAGGGGTCTCATGAGAGCGGTATGATGGCTGAAGGGATCTCATGAGGGCGGTATGATAGCTGAGAGCTGTCCAATGGGCAATCTGATTGGCAAAGGGGTCGCACGAGGGCGGTTTGACGGGTAAAGAGGTCGCACGTGGGCGGTCTAGTTGGTGAAGGGGTCGCATAAAGTCGGTCCAGTGGGTAAAGGGGTCGCAGATGGGCGGTCTTATGGGTGAAGGGTCTAATGAGGGAGGTCGAGTGGGTGAAGGGGTCGCATGAGGAAGGTCTGATGGGTAAGGGTGTCTTATAAGAGAAGTCTGATGGGTAAAGGGATCGAATGAGGGAGGTCTAGTGGGGTGAGGGGTCGCATAGGGCGGTCTTATGGGTGAAAGGTCGAATGAGGGCGGTCCAGTGGGTAAAGTGGTCGCATGAGGGTGGTCTGATGGGAAAATATGCCGCATGAGGGCGGCCTAGTGGACAAAGGGGTCGCACAAGGACGGTCTGATTGGTAAAGAGGTCGCAGAAGGGCGGTTTCATGGGCAAAGGGGTCGCATAAGAGTAGTCTAATTGGTAAAGGGGTCGCATAAGGGAAGTCTGATGGGTAAAGGGGTCGCATAAGGGCGGTCTGATGGGTAAAGGGGTTGCATGGGGGCAGTCTAGTGGGTAAAGGGGTCGCATAAGGGCGGTTTTATGGGTAAAGGGGTCGCACAAGGGCGGTCTGATGGGAAAAGGGGTGGCATGAAGGCGGTGTGATAGGTAAAGGGGTCACAAGAGGGCGGTCTGGTGAGTAAAGGGGTCGCATGAGGGCGGTCTAGTTGGTTAAGAGGTTTCATGAGGGCGGTCTAGTGGGTAAGAGGTCGCATGAGGGCGGTCTAGTGGGTTAAGGGGTCGGATGAGGGCGGTCTGAAGAGTGTAGGGATCTAATGACGGTTTCCTGATAGGTAAAGGGGTTTCAAGGGAGGGGTCCAATAGCTAAAGGGTCTCACGGAGGTGGTCTGATAGCTGAAGGGGTCTCATGAGGGTGGCATGATAGCTGAAAGGATCTCATGAGGGCGGTATGATAGCTGAATGGGTCTCATGAGGGCGATATGATGGCTGAATGGGTCTCATGAGGGCGGTATGATGGCTGAAGGGGTCTCATGAGGGCGGTATGATGGTTGAAGGGGTATCTCGAGGGCGGTATGATGGCTGAATGGGTCTCATGAGGGCGGTATGATGGCTGAAGGGGTCTTATGAGGGCGATATGATTGTTGGAGGGGTATCCTGAGGGCGGTATGATAGCTGAAAGGGTCTCGTGAGGGCGTTCGTATGGGGTGAAACTGCTATAAGAATTTTGCTCTGGATGACTTTTAAGACTGTTGCACTGGCGAGTATACTGAACATGACAATCTTCTATTCAAGCATAGCACTTCACACAGTTATTACACATCACATTGTTTTGCTAATGTTTATTATATAGATAAGATTACAAAAATACAAGTTAAAATATATAGCATAACTCGGTAAGGGTATGCCACATCACTTGTTTTGTAATAATTTTTATTATGATAGGTCGGTGAGAAATTGTAGTTAGTTCTTAGAGGCTCCTTTATCGTCTTAAATATGGGTATATGCACGTCATACAGCAAATGTTAAAACAGTATAAGAAATATAAATCAAACTAAATAAAATAACATAATTCGTCTTACATAATACAAATACAAATAATTCACATTAATTATTTTATCTATTAGTAGCTTTGTTGAAAGTATCTCTATTAAAACGCATATTTTTAGCCGACTTAAATGTATTTCATGTGTCACTTTACAGGGAAACAACTACTCTAATCCTGATTTCAGAACAGGCAGCAACTATTTTTTACGGTTTGATTTTATGCGGTTGGAAATACATACACCCCATGTTTTAGCATTATACAAAATAGTGATACGTAATACCATAATTAGGTTATTCAAGATGTATTTCATTTAAAACGGTCATTTTACAGCACTGCAGCACGTTAATGTTTCTAGGATTTATGATCAAGATTAATATTATATACATCAACTGATAGCATATTATATTTGTACATCCTCAACCCATCATTTAAATTGGGGTGTAATTATCTGAATCATCATTGATTCAATGTCGGCTAGTAGTGCAGTAGTACAACAAGTTATGACATGGTATAATCAATTATATATAATCATTTTTTTCATTTTTTTTTCAAACTGTAGCTTGTGAAAGCATATATTATCATATAATAAAATATGTAATAACAATAAAATATTATATAACATATCACTTCGAGTAATCATCAGCAAATCCCAATACAGGTTGCAGGAATATATCATAATTTTTTTTTCATTATACTGAGTTTAATTATGTCTAACCTTAATCAAAATTGTTAAAAAATGAGATGTTAACACAGATTGATCAGAACGTTGACATTTAGTCGCCTCATGATTATTCATGATGCTGAATAACAGTTACCACCCGCCATGTATGAATGAATGAATGAATATATAAACTTTTATAGCGCCTAAATCCTCGGTGTCCCGAGCTCATAGGCGTGAAAATCAGAAGAGGTGTTCAGTACCGTAGTCGACATTTTATTCCGGGTCATCAACTGAGCATGCCAGGACACAAAAGAACTAGGTCGGAAAAGCTTGATCAAAATTGAAAAAAAATATTTTTTTTGAAAGAATGAACTGTTTTTGAGGTTCTAATTTCACCGGGGAGATAATTCCACAATTTTGGTGCCGCCACAGAAAAAGACCCTTCACCCTTCTTGGTCTTAATCCGAGCAATAAATACCACATTTTGGTCAGATGAGCGAAAATCACGAGTACGTTTCGAATAACAGTTTGCACGAACAATTTTTCGTATGTTGATAAATCGACGTCAGAGCGCTATTCGTGCAATCATTAAAATGAGACGTATCATTTTGACATAAAACAAAAAAAGATAAAGACCGTAACTTGAGATAAACGGTCATACCTCCAAATGCACGTCACGCGTATTCAGATTCTGAACAGAAATTTTACCAAGTTTTTTCTGTCTCAGTTGATATCTTGGAAGATTGATACTTTGTCTCTTCGTCAAAGGTGACGTCAAAAGTGTTTTTCTTCGAAACGCATGGCACAATCCCTTTTACAGCCATAAGGTAACCAGTTCTGAATTGTGTGTTCATCAACCCATAGATAAAGCCATTCATGCTGGAGTTGGTTAAGGACAGCCAGAATCCAATTGGGCCAACATATGATGGCAACTCGGGCAACAAGGAGATAGATAATAGCATACAACCAAAGAATCCCCAGCAGACGAAATAAACACAAACAATGACGAGTAAGGTTAGTAGGAAACGAGTCTCTGTCGTCGCGTTGGAGGGTGTCGAGTTATTCAATGGTTTTCTGTTCATATGCACTGTCCAAAATATTCTCCCGTAACAGTATACTAGTATGGGAACCGGTATAAAAAAACAGACTGCCGCAAGAAAAAGATTAAATGAAGGATTGTCTCTTGGTACGTAGAAACAACTGAACATGCGCTTGATATAGGTATACTTAGCCCACCCAGTGAACCCTTGAACACCTACTACAACGGCAAAAATCCAAATCAAGACGATCATGCCAATGTAGAGTGGCCTAGTGAATCTTTTGCGGTGAAAGGTGTTGTGACAAACGTGCACATAACGCTCTACAGCTATCGTGGTTAATGACAGAGTGGATACCATCATGCAAGTCAATATAAAGAACACAACGGCCTCACATAGTGTTACATTATATCCAGGAACTGACATGTCCAGAGCTCTTCTAGATGTAGCCAGGCTGATGGGCATTACAAAACTGGTTATTATCAAATCAGCCACTGCTAGATTCACAATGAAGACATTGGTCAGCTTGCGCAGGGCCTTTGTCATTAACACGGCACAGATGATGAGGAGATTTCCAAGGATTCCAGTGGCACAAATGATTGAGAGGACGATCACACCTGGTACTGGAAGATCTTTAAAAACGAAACTTCCTCCTCCTCCTGCACCTCCTCCTCCTGCACCTCCTCCTCCTGCACTCAGTGCCGGTGTTGTCAGGTTATCATACATCTTGAAGGCGAGCAGTTATCACCAGCGACTATAATGTTAACAAAAACATGTAAGCCATTAGACCTGCAAACAAACACTGAATAGCTTTCTCAGGACAAACAACTTAACTAGGCCAGAAAGCTGTAACAAATCACCAGCGTTTATTATGTTTCCATTCCTACCACCAGTTAATTGTCAGGCCAATCAATAATCGCACGTTCTATCCATCAACATAAATCACTAAACCCGCCTTATGCTCTGCTATGGTATATGCTATTAATTACCGCCTTGACGATGCAATTAAATGTAATAAACAGAATAGGTAATAATTGAGAACGTAAGTCATTCTTGAACATGCTGAATGAGATCTATACGTTATCTGTTAGTCATAATTCAACCTTATTATTGAATTATAAACATAATAAATCACTATCACAAATACCCCAAGTATAGTACTCAAATTAAACAACAACCGCAAAAATAATTTAGGGCTTTGCTGTTTCTGTCACGCAATAAGCTATATCGTCAGGTAGAGAGCTTTACTTTTAGCCCATTATCATAGTTTTTGAAATAATTGCCTTATCTGGTATTTTGCCGCGGAATATAAAAGCGTTTTACATATTTGCCATCTGGTCAAATTGAAACCCATATCTGAATGTCAAGAAATTTTGTACACAATAGTAAGAGTAATATTGATGTGTTCAAAACACCAGTTCCAAAAGAATTCATATTATATTGTTTAAGTTTAAGCTAGACCTACTACAATTTAGCAACATTTACATCTAAACTGTCTAATAAATAGTCCCATCCTAATTACTCTGATTTATAATATATCAAGACAAATCAATGCATGTCGAAATATACATACAGAACAATTTGCAAATATTTGAGGACTTTGCTTGGCACTAATGCATAGTTGAGGTATATAATATAACGATACCTTACGTATGTATCAGCCGTATCCACACGCCTCTATAGTCATTCAACGCAATTGTTCGAATGATAAAACTTTTTAATGATATGTTACGGCCCTATAACAGTGCGCAGCCAAGCGTTGAGCAGGCGGGTTTACTTTACTTGTGATTGAAGGCATTACTGGCCCTCATACAAAGCCCTATGATTAGAATGAATGATGTATGATACACATTTAACGCGTCAATTGTCAACAGACGTTTGGTGTGGTGCAGCATCGGATGAATGTTGGGCTGACATACATCAGTAGATTTGATGAGGGTGTATTCCTGCATTATTCGGTGACTGTTTGGAAGTGATAGAGAACTATGCATGGAATACTAGGTGCTTTGCTTGTCATTCTTATATTTACGCTCACAGTTGGGCAGGAAGAAGGGGGTGTCGTGCACCCCCTGGAAATCAATTTCTAATTGATGTTTCTAGATAGAAAAAATACCATAGAAACGATTTTCTATGTTAAAAAGTTGACAAAATGTCCCACATACCATTTTTATGCAAATTAGTGACGCCATTACTGGAAAATGTTTATTTCGCCATATCTCAGCTGAAAGTGCACACATCAGTTGTCTAACCCTATGTTTTGAGGGCACAAGAGCATTATAAAACTATTCTTGAAGTGATCAGATGTGTCTAACACATGTTATTGCGCAAAATATTGCCGCCATTAACGAAAAGTCTATTTTTCGCCACACCTCAGTCAATATTAAAGATAACTGCATATAACAAGTTTCCAGACCTATGTTTTCAGGGTCAAAGAACATGGTAAAACTATTTTCAGAGCAATCTGATATGTCTATGAGAAGGTACTTGTATTCGTACTGGAGAACATAATGAGGTCCTCTGGCTATCGTCTGGCTGCACTTGCTCTATGTCAAAGAACTGAATGGCTATGATGAATCAGAACTATCAAGCTGAGAAACTGCTTAAACGGCTACAGAATAACCCAATAAAAAATCATGTCAAATGCAAGAAATTCCGAAGAGCACACATGTTGCCTTTTTATTCTGGATTCTGCGCAGTTCGGTAATCGTTCTTGCTGATGCTCTTGCACAAGCATACATTCTTGGAAGTGCGGATCAGTACCAGAACGCCGTTGTCCTTTTTGCCGTAACATTCTGTGGGCTTTCACAAGACCAATGCTGGCCACTAAGATTCGACAATATGGAACTCAATTCTGAAAAAGCTGACAACAACAAGATCAACATCACTTCCTCATAGGAAAAGGTAATCAGTTAAAATCCCATTCACAACTATAGGCATTGTTTTTTAAATGATGAGCTGTGGCAATCTGTGTTACTATGTGAATCTATCATATCAAGTCATCCAGTACCAGGAGCAAAACAACCTGGCATCCCCGCTCCTCGTAAAGTCTAAATGAACCGATGGACTTGGAAGAGATCATGATGTATGGCCTTATGACCTCCTTGGCTTGGGTCTCCAAATGGCTTTTCCTCGGAAATCAACAAAGTCATCTTCCTTGACTGGGCCCTACCTTCTGGAAGACGCTACCCCAGACAATCTGCCATACCCCAAGGAGTTGACGATTTGTTCATACAGGATGGCATGGCACTGTTCCATACCATTACCAACCTTCCCCCGACCTGTTGAGAGATATGCATACAGATACTCGATTAGACGGCGATCTCGACTGACAGTTATCATCCTTGGTCTATCAAAGCGCAGGAGAGGTTTAGACGTAGCAGCCCAGAGATCATTCTAGCTGGATCACCTGTCAGGCAGCCATATACCAAAAGTTTCCTTGCAAACGATGACACAAAGAAACCAGTTATGTCAGTTATGCTGTATGGACTGGTAAACAGGCCCCTTTCCAGACTGGATAGAACAAATATGGCAGTCCTCATTGTGGAGAGTAGAACTCATCATTTTATTACAACAGATAGCTAGGTAAGATTGTGTTATGTTACTAGTCTTGCTACTGCATTGTCTATTCCCATAATACTTTGTTTGAATCATGCCAAGTGTTCCAATTTAGGTGGAGGTGCAGTACCAGACATATTTGTGATTCTACTGCATCATGCCAATTCAATATGACTGTGTGACACAGGATCGGAGAAGCACAGACAGATTGTCAACATACAATTACCTGACGTGGCTCTCGGAGGAGACTATTACGTGCTGTGCCACTCCCCTCGGCAGATGTGTCTTCAGTGGAGAGGATTGAACCAGTTCATTCAAAGGCAAGTAAGAGGTGGGGCCACCGGAAAAACTGGAAAAGAATACCAGATTCTACATAACATTCAGGCAATGGGTGACGACGTCAAACGTGTGGCCTCAGGTGATGAAATAAAAAAATGAAAAGAATCGGGCTTTAGGCCACCTTTGTGCACATATAGGCTAAACTGGGCCAGGAGAACCTCCTGAGGATGGTGAGATGATTGAGATGACACTGTTCTCCAGACACAGGATTCGAAATTCGAGCCCTGGCGGTCTGAGGCCGAGCACGCTACCTCTCGGTCACGGAGGCCCCCCACAATACTGACTTTCACACGAGGATGGGGAAGAAACATTTTTTTGTTTCTTTCAAACCGCCGAGACCGGGAACCGAACCCCGAACTCTGGCGTGAAGGGCAGCGGTGCTAACCACTGCCCTAGGGCCCCCGCCCAGGTGATGAAACAGCTGGAGCGGTTTGCATACGTATCTGGTGTAAGGACACATTAGTAAATCTTCTGTGAAAGTCGTCCATGTCAAGCTGCCCCACAAGATGGTGAGAGAAGACAAGAAGCCAATTTCCAAGACCAGGGTCGATCTGTCTCGCCTCCCCCGTACCAGTCTGCTTTGGAGCCACACATTCAGCATGTGAACCACCGGGTTGCTTCGTGCATGTACGAGGAGCAACAGGGGTGGATGAAGACTGACCTGAGAGTCTTGGAACCACTGTGATCATGTTGACCTGTCCTATCAACCCCGCTGGTTGATCTCCTGGATGCTGGTGATCAGGAAGGTGGTGACCAGGTACTTATCGTGATCATAATATGTCATAATCGAGGCCAAATCAGGCTCATCAACAAAGAGAAAGGCTGCTGAAGAGCTAGGGTGGGAAAGCAAGATCAAATAGGTGAGATTTAAGTAATTTCCGGAATGGTAAAATTGTTTCGGCATTACGTATTGGCACAGGCACAGTTCCATAAGACGGGGACAGATATAAAGAAAGCTCTTGACTCAGTCTTTTATACGATGACCAACAAATCGATTTGAAATTGTAGTGTAGATAATTTGAGCATTTTGGACAAACAAGTAAGTCAGCCATATATGCCAGCTGATTGTCTTTTAGGGTTCTATTATTTATCTATTATTATTGTGCATATTTTAAAATTAATGCGAAATTTGACAGGAAGCCAATGTAATCGTTTTAGAATAGAAACGGAACAACTAAAACGTGGGGCCTTGGTTACCACCCTTGCAAGGCAGTTCCTAACGCGTTGTTATCTAGCGATATCTTTTTCTGGTATATTTTGGAAAAGTGAGTTACAATAATCTAATTGCTACTGACCAGCAGAGTTGGGGTCAATTCCGGAATTGAATGGGAATTGAGCTCAATTCCTGACTCAATTCCAGGAATTGGACTGGGAATTGGAATTGAAAAAAAAGGCATTGGAATTGAATTGGAATTGACAAAAAATGCCCGGAATTGATAAAGGAATTGACTTTTTTATCGATGTTTATTTTTTAAGCGCTATTAAACGTATGAGTGATCATCACTTTTGTCATTGCAATAGAATTTTACCTGATCTATGTTGATTGATATGTGTATTATATTATAATAATAATAATAAACTTATATTAAAAGGTTTTTTAAGTAATGTAAAAATACTCATTTAAATAACTTATGGCCATCAAGATTAAATAAGACTGTGATGTGTAATCTAAATAATGGTTGTAACAAGATTGCCCCTGCTAAGTTGGAGCAATTCAATCTAACTATCAAAGATTGGTGTGTGCGTATATACTTTTTATTTGTTACTTGTTGCTACTATACACCCTTGATTTACTCCCGCGGACTGATGTAACTAGCCGGTAACAGTTTTGCCGAGGAGTGCGACTCTTGACAACTCAACTAGTGTCAACACCTACAGTATAGTGTTAGAGAATCACCATCGAGTGGCTGAATTATCATCAAAATGAGACGCCGAGCTGGCGTTGGGTTAATCTTGGGCCGTCATCGGAAACGACGGGCCAACATTATCTCAACATTTGGTCAATGTTTCGTGTTTGCTGGCTTAAAGTTCTGGAAATAATTGTACTATTATTTTATTAACGCTTTCCTTGTATATTCGCGCAAGGATGATCAAACTGTTTAACTATCACTTTTGTGTCACTTAACAGCATTTTTTAACATTTGTATTTAAAAAGTAATGCTTGCCTCATGGGCATAATTTTAGTTCTCGTATTTGTTCATTTTTTGTCATTTGGACGACTACAGTTTATAAAACAATCACGAGTCATGATTAGACTTAGGTGAATGAATGGCTTAGAACATAACTATCGTTTGTCTTTCGAGTTGGTAGAACAAAAGAAATATCGGGACCTTGAAACGAATGCGTTTCCGGTAGATGTTGAGCCAATGCTGATTTAATATTTGGAAAGCGCTGAAGACGGTGGAGCAACTTTAAAGCAACATTGGGTTAATATACAGTGTTAGTAGAAAGGAAGTTATGCAACGTAGCCAAGCGCTCTAATTGACCCTTTGATTACTTTGCTAATATGCCTCTTGTGCCCTGATATATTTTCTTAGGGTATATTTATTCGCCACACGCTAGAATTAGATATTGAAAAATAGTATAATCGGAAAATAAATATTGTGAATAATTGCATCAATTGAAATACAACAATAGATCCTACGTTGGTTTATTTTTAATACGAGTTTATTTGAGTGAGGTGTGGGCCGACACGCCGTAGCCTCCACAGGGTCAGACTTATCAGAGTTTACGGCTTGTCGCGAGACATCGTGGTAATTACACTGCCGTGTTGATGGCAATTGTGGCGTAACAGTTAGTCTATAGAAATAACACGCTCACATCTGCGTCCACACGAGTACAACTCCTACATCAGGTATTAAAGATGTACTCCGCCCTACTAATATTGAAGTTTAGTAAGTGTAACATGTTTAAATATGTTTACAAGATAATAAATAAAATGTATTTTATTTTATATCAGGTGTTATTATTTTATTTTATATCAAGTTAATATACAGCTGTTCTATGTGTATCAAAAGCTCATTCTTGGGTGGAATTGATAGGGAATTGACTTTTTAGGAATTGCAATTCAATTGGAATTGACTTTGCTCAAAACCAAAGAAATTGGAATTGACTCAGGAATTGATAAAAAAGGAATTGGAATGGAATTTGGAATTGATAAAAAGGAATTGACCCCAACTTTGCTGACCAGTGCCACTGCAATTTGCTTGGAAAAGATCCAAGGACAGACTTCGACGCAGGTCATGGATATGATAGAAGCATGCCATACATGTGTGGGATATGTCTTTTTTGAGATATTTCTTTTCGGAAATCCGGGCTGCTGTCGAATACTATACCAAGAATTTTGGCTGATACAGATGGATTTGCGTCATGACCTAGAATTAAGCATCGGGAATTATTTAAAAAAAATTCTCGCTGAAGTTTTGTCCAAATGAGAAGAACGTCTGTCTTACTAGGATTCAATAAGCTTCAGCTTAGACCCTGTCATCCAGGCCGACACGCCCATTACACAATGTTGCAATTGGATGTAGCATTGGAAACGGGTAGAGACATGCAAATTTGAGTATCATCGGCATAAACATGGTAGTTTATGTCAAAACTGGAGATGATAGTGCTGAGTGGTGTAGTGTATAGGATAAAAAGCACTGGTCCCAGCACAAAGCCCTGTGGAACTCCATATGAGAGTGTGACTTTATCTGACAGACTGTCTTTAATTTTAACGGATTGGTGCCTATATTGCAAGTAAGAAGAAAACCAAATTTGATCGTGCCCAGATGTAGATATTCCATACCAATCTGAAAGTCTATTTGGTAATGTAGCAGGGTCGATTGTGTCGAAAGCGACCGACAAGTCAAGCCAGGCGAGAGCTGTAACTTCACCCTTGTCCATACTAATAATGATATCATTATGTACTTTCAGTAGAGCTGATTATGTAGAATGATGTTTCATGTAAGCTGATTGTAATGGATTAGATAGTTGGTTATTTTTTATATTAGCTTGCAGCCTATCGGCTACTACCTTTTCTAAGATTTTGGAAATAAAACTCAAGTAGGATGCAGGTCTGTAAATGTTCAGTTCGTTTAGGAACAGATGTTTTTTAAGTAGTTGTCTTACATGAGCTTCTTTGATTTTTTTTGGAAATGTATTTGTGTCCACTGGAATGTTAATTATATCAGTGATGGGAGTTACTATTATATCAAGACAATTTTTCAGCACGATTGTAGGGATGGGTTCCAGATCACATAATTTTGACGATGAGCTCAAAATAAGCTTTTTAATTTCATCTTCTGTCGCACGCTCAAAAAAGATCATTTTGGATCTAACTTTTTTTTTTTGCACTGATAGAATATTATGTAATTTATCTGGAAATTTGGAACGGATAGTTGCAATTATATCCACGAAAAAAAATGTATATTGTTAATATGTGATAGAACGTGCTAGTATACATTCTAGGATACATTCTACAACATTTTCATGTACTGCGACACATCATAGTGTTATTATGTGCGAGGATATAATAATGTGCATCCTAACATTCATTCTACAAAATGTCGTGTACTAAGACATAGTGTTACTCTGTTATGGTGTTATTGAACTTTCAGAAATACATTAGGTATAGATGGATAGTCTGTGCAGTTATCAGTTTGTATACGCTAATGATGGAACTAATGTGCATACTATCACATGCCTCGTACATATCTGATCTGTTGAATATTATTATTTTTATATTCGGTGAGCATCAGAACATACGTCTAGACGCTTTATGTCAGCATAATAAATGAATGGATGAAATGAATGACTATAGGCCTAATTTATATCATTGATATCCGCGGAGATACGGGGAAAGTTAGATTTTTCGCTAATGGCGGCGATACTTTGCACGCTAGCATATTTTAGACACATCTGATCACTTCAATAATAGTTTTATAATGATCTTAGACCCTCAAAACATGGGGTTAGACACCTTAATTGTTGAGCTATGTGCACTATTAGCTAAGATATGGCGAAATATACATTTTCCAGTAATGGCGTCACTAATTTGCATAAAAATGGTATGTGGGACATTTTGTCAACTTTTGAACATAGCAAATCGTTTTCTATGGTATTTTTCCTATTTTGAAACATCAATTAGAAATTAATTTCCGGGTGGTGCACGATACCCCCTTCTTCCTACTAGCCTATACATACACGTACTTCATTGCGTGGTTGTATTCCCATTTGGAGGTACACCCACGCGCACTATTATACCGCCAGCGTGATCGTGAGGACACATGTAGTAATAAAAAACAGATAACTCAATTCAACCATTTATTTATCAAGATGACAAACATTATCCAAAGCTCCACATGTTGTAGTTTACAGTGAAGGCTGAGGTGCCCAATAATATATCGCAAAATAAATTATGAATATAAGCTACTAATGTATGTTATTGATTCAGTTACGTGTTAGCAAAAAGAAAAACACGTATTGTGATTTTAACACACAATAGCAAATAATCGCAAAAATGACCCAAATTATTGTTAAATCGTGATGCAAGTAATGTAATCTGGAGGCGAACTGATTTTTTTTTTAATTTCGCTCTCCCCGAGAGCGAAATGGCTAAAACCATGCTAATATCTTCAAATACTTAACATCAAGTACAGCAACCTTTTGTACGGGAGGCGTATACAGATACACATCTTAGCATACGTATCTTAACAATGCCATTTCATTTAAAATAATTTAAAGTATACATTTATAAAATACCCAGTATCTTATCATGACTATATCACTTAAAATATTTTTTGAATCTGCATGCGGTACCATGTGTTTGTGCAAGTGATTTTACCAAACTAACCTTCTCGCATATATATATGTACACATATTTATATGACAAAAACATCTGTAATGAGTCTTATCTACACAATAAAATATATGTATGTCTGTCTGTCTGTCTGTCTGCCTGTCCTCTCAACATCAACTTTGAGAATCCGTCTGTAGTTGATCTAGACTTAATTTTTTAAAGGCTATGTTTTGTTCTAGTTCTACTAATAATATTATATTTATTAAAAATAAAAAACAGTGGCCATCTTAGATTCATGTGAGAAATATTGGCTCATTTTTTTAAAAGACGCAATAAAAACATAATCCGACCAAAATCGTCCAAAATTGCTTTGCAACGATATATCACACATATTTTTTATCTAGGGGTTAAAGAAGATTTTTTATAAATAAAATTACAACAGTGGCCATCTTGGATCTCTGAATGAAATGTAGGTCCAATTACCTTGAACAAATATAAAGCTAAATTTATAGACTGAAAAGTCATGTAGAAACTATCAATTACACTTTTTACAATGTATCTACAGGATCTAGGTGGTAAAGCAATATCATTTTTATGAATTGAAAAATTGCGACTATCTTGGATTAGTAGGTGAAATATGGATTACATTATCTCAAAGACCAAATCAATAAATTTCTCGACACAAAATCATCCAGAAGACATTACAGAACCAGTGGTCCAACATTAAACATTTGCTATGCTATTTACTTTATGACCTTTGATGACCTTTAGCACCTTACCTATGGTATTTGAGGGTGACCGGCGCCCTATATCCGTTGAACTAGGTATACTTTAGGATATTAGAATGGTGATTTTTTTTACTCTCTCGGGGTGAGCCAGATATAAAATTATTCTATATTTTAGATATCTGCCTCCAGACTAAAAATAATAGGACCTGAAATAGAAATCGTGCCACGAGACTACCGTTAATACCAACAAAAAACATATATTCAAGTAGCCTATTCCTAATAAGTAATTCAAACAAGGTTGTCTAAGTTTCATTTATTTATAATATAATAATAACTACATGTATTAAATCCATTTCAGATATACAGATATTTTATTGACGGAAAGAAAGGCAATCCAGACTTATTTGTCATAGAAATAAGAGAAAGATATGTACATGTATATACAACATTGTTAACATTGTTAAAATCATATGACAATATACATAGTATGACAAACATAACTAAAATCAGGTTAATAGGAGTTGCCATAAAAACACTAGGTATTACGATAATATAAATGACTGCCACTTAAAATAAAATTGTAAGGCATTGCCAAGATAACATAGGATCTATCATTTTGTTTCCCGCACCAAAACCAGAGATGAAATAGCTACTATGTATAACATACTAATTATATATAGTAGCAAAAAAGACACTCTGGAAAGCGTAGAAACCTATAATATATGCAGGTGCATCATTATGCTGCAGTGACTGGAGTATGCAATAAGACAATGGTAACAATGATATGGTATTTTTAAAAATCTAATATAATATAATGCAAGTGCAATAAATATGGCAATTCGCGGAACAGGTAGCTCCGAGCCATGTGACCATGCAAGCACAGTCGCTATGAGCCGGAGATTCCCTGATATTGACTATTTGTGCAAACTTAACAAGGTAATAACAGTAACTAGGAGGGTCTAATTTTTTGTGAACAAAAAACTGGAGATGTCTCCCCTCCAGCAGCATAACCATAAAGGTTGATAACTAATAGATGTAGTGTCGAAGGCTTTTGTAATTAATGTTTTCAAATGGCTCCTGTGGACAGTACAGACGATGTATTAAGCGGAATTTATTCCGTTTTGTTGTGAAACACTTGTCAACACTCCCAGCAAACACGACAATGACGCAATGCTGGACCAATGCTGATCCAGCATCAAACCAGCACTGGTTCAACGCCTCGTGTTTGCTGGGCTGCGTTCAACCCAGTAAACACCACATATTTGCCAAAATTAACCCAGGATTGGGTGAATGTATCGTGTTTGCTGGTTGGTCTGGTATTGCTTGCAGCTTACTGCTGGCCACGATTACAATCCGACCCCTACCTTATGTTGGGCCAGCGTCGTCGGTACTGGCAATTATCAATACTGGCCTAGTTTGTACAGTGTACTTCATTCTGCCGTACCTGCATGCTGGCGGTATAGTACAGTCGCGATGCTTTGAATCGAAGCTGGGTTAATGTTGGCCCGCTGCCTGTGATGCTGGCCCACATTCAGCGTTGCGCCAAACACAATACGGTAACCCAATATTGGGCTAATGTTGGCTCAGCGACGTAGACAGTGAGCCAACATTAGTCCAGCATTGAGTCAATGTCTCGTGTTTTACCGCCTGTACCATAGAAAGAGCTGTAGAAAAATGAATCGGAGACAGACTCACCACAGCACAGACTGAGACCCAGGAAACACGAAGCGTTAAACCAGTGCTGGTTTGATGCTGGGCTAGCGTCGCAGACGGTGGGCCAATATTAGCCCAGCATTGGGTCAACGTCTCGTGTTTGACCGTCTGCACGATAGGAGGGAACGCACAGACAGAAGCTGTGCGGACGAACTGAGTGGACATAGGTTAATCAACATGTCCCCACCTCTCTGTGAGAGGGGAAACATAATAATGGCGGATAATAATTGTTTGTGCCATTCACACAGGACATAGCCCTCGCACATAAATATTACAGCCCATTTTAATTCACTCTTTTGTTTGATGCATACAATTTCAATCACGACATGGTTAGTACCACATATAGTACCCGAAGTTACAATCGAAGAAAAACATTAGTTGACTACCTAGATGTCATAATTCGTAGAAACATATCATTTGCTGGTTGCATATTGATAATTGCGGCTACAGAATTAGGCAAGATTTCGCGTTCCTAGGATTACAGTGGAGGAGAAGATGTATTTCGTCGTCAATTTTGTTTGATTCACACCTTATGCATATTCGTTAGTTTATTGGAGTTATTGGATCATTGTATCGTCCTCTCTCTATTTTAAAATCATGTGAGCTCATTCGATATCTCGCCTCGCCATTGCTGTTATGATGTGGTTCCTCTTTATATTTAAGATGTATGGTTGCACACACAAAGATTTTTTTACTAATGAATATGTGCGCAGCTTATTTGAACTCTCGATATCTTGTCTCCACCGCTGTGTAAATATTCTAACAATTTAATCTTTAAAACAAAGCATGAATTTATTTGTATTGCCAATGTGCTGCGTTACCCAAGCTTGATCTAGCCCAGTTAGTTCAAGGACAGACCGTATAGGCGAGCACCACTTTGTGAATCCAATGCCATGTAGCTCTAGTAGAATATTGTAGGCATTTCTGACAGGGTGGTTCTGTGATAGATCTAGAATTCTACACTAGTATTTTACAGCTTTAATATGCTGTCTGCTAATCAATGGAAACTGTCCTGTGTCACCATATATTGCAGGTGTGGGTGTTTGCTTTCTAACACCCGGAGTTGATTTAATAAATTTTAGATGTATTTTTTTCCAAATCATTAGCACTATCACCGGTATACCATATATCACTTGCATACTCCAATATGGGCAGTTTTTGACAATTAAAAACCTTGAGCGCAATAACAGGTGACAATTTACCGACTACGGGTCGAGATTGCGTGTGTAGGGAAAACACTACTTTACCAGCTTGGGAAGCGAAATGAAGGAACGTTTCTGTCAATACATTCTTAGAATATTTAGTACTATATCAAACACAAAGGTATTTATATTTTTCAGCTTTTTCTATTACGCTATCACCATAATAAAAGTTGTCACATTCTGTCGTATGGCGTTTGTTAAATATGAGAAGTTTTGTTTTAGGAATGCCGACTATTAAATGCCACAGAAAAGCATACTTATATAGGTCAGTTAATTACTTTTGCAATCCATTAGCAGAATCTGAAAAAACAAGTATAAATTAATAAAGTGTCCACTGGGATACCCTGACCTTGATCGAATGATCTGAATATATCCTGTAAAAATTCTGTGAATAATTTGGGGCTGAGCATACCACCTTGCAGGACACCAAATTCGCTTTTTAATATCTCGCTGATGCACGAATCACATTTCACACGGCACTTAACTTTAGAGAAAATACTCTTTATTGCATTAAAAAAATGCCTTCTATTCCTCTGTTCATTAATTTATAGTACAGTGCTGATCTGTCAATATAGTCAAATGCTTTTGTAAATTTAACAAAACACGATAGAGGGGCTTTGAAAGACACCTATAATCGCACATAGTATAAATATATTATCAGTTTTCCGGGAGTTACTTCTAAAGCCGGCTTGAAAGTCTTAGTTATTTAAATCGACACAATCAGTCTACAATCATAAAAAAATCGGTACTTTTCTTTTCGCTTCTGGTCTCTATAGCTTGATTAGCTGGTAACAAAAATTAACAAAAATTAAAAACAAAAAAAATCTAATCTATGGACATGTTTACATCATATGGTCATTTTAAGAAGCCTGGTTGTGTCGCTTTAATAAATTGTGGCAACTGGTTATCACTATTATAACAGAAGGTTCGTGTCATGTTACAAGCACATACATGTGAATATCACAATCACGAACTACAATTTAACTACGGTGCGTAAATATGGTCATAATCATCAGGTAACGCATATTTATACCGTACTATGCCCACAGTCACACTAAAGGGGCGGAGGCTCCGGTGTATTGGTTGGAGTTATCGACTGTCACACCAAAGGGGCAGAGGGCCCTGGTGTACTGGTTAGAGTTTCTCACTGTTACACCAGAGGATTGGAGGGCTCTGGTGTTTTGTTTAGAGTTATTGACTGTCAAACCAAAGGAGCGGAGGGCCCTGGTGTATCGGTTGATTTTAGGGTTACCGACTGTCACGCTAGAGGGGCGTAGGGCCTCGTGTAGTAGTTGTTAGGGTTACCAACTGGCACACCGGATGGGCGGAGGCCTTAGTGTATTGGTTAGGGTTACCGACTGTCACACCGGAGGGGCGGAGGCCTTGGTGTATTGGTTAGGGTTACTGACTGTCACACCACAAGGGCGGAGGCCTTGGTGTATTGGTTCGGGTTACCAGCTGTCAAACCGGAGGGGTGGAGGCCTTGGTGTATTGGTTCGGGTTATCAACTGTCACACTAAAGGGCGAAGGCCCAGGTGTATTGGTTAGGGTTACCAACTGTCACACTGGAGGGGCGGAGGCCTTGGTGTATTGGTACGGGCTACCAGCTGTCACACCAGAGGGGCGAAGGCCTTGGTGTATTGGTTCGGGTTACCAGCTGTCACACCAGAGGGGCGAAGGCCTTGGTGTATTGGTTCGGGTTACCAACTGTCACACCGGAGGGGCGGAGGCCTTGGTGTATTGGATCGGGTTACCGACTGTCACACCAGAGGGCGAAGGCCTTGGTGTATTTGTTAGAGTTACCAAATGTCACACCGGAAGGGCGGAGGCCTTGGTGTATTGGTTAGGGTTACCAACAGTCACACTGGTGGGCGAAGGCCTTGGTGTATTGGTTAGGGTTACCAGCTGTCACACCGGAGGGGCGGAGGCCTTGGTGTATTTGTTAGGGTTACCAGCTGTCACACCGGAGGGGCGGAGACATTGGTGTATTAGTTCGGGTTACCAACTGTCAAACCGGAGGGGCGGAGGCCTTGGTGTATTGGTTCGGGTTACCAACTGTCACACCGGAGGGGCAGAGGCCATGGTGTATTGGCTAGAGTTACCAAATGTCACACCGGAGGGGCAGAGGTCATGTTGTATTGGTTAGAGTTACCAACTGTCACACCTGAGGGGCGGAGGCCTTGGTTTTTGGTTCGGGTTACCAACTGTCACACCGGAGGGGCGGAGGCCTTGATGTATTGGTTAGGGTTACCGACTGTCACACCAGAGGGGCTGAGGCCTTGGTGTATTTGTTAGAGTTACCAAATGTCACACCGGAGGGGCGGAGGCCTTGGTGTGGTTCGGGTTACCAACTGTCACACCGGCGGGGCGGAGGCCTTGGTGTATTTGTTAGAGTTACCAAATGTCACAACGGAGGGGCGGAGGCATTGGTGTTTGGTTCGGGTTACCAACTGTCACACCAGAGGGGCGGAGGCCTTGGTGTATTGGTTAGGGTTACCAAATGTCACACCGGAGGGGCGGAGGCTTTGGTGTATTGGTTAGGGTTACCAACTGTCCCACCGGAGTGGCGGAGGCTTAGTGTATTCGTTAGAGTTACCAAATGATAAATGTCCCAATCTTCAGCTGGTTCTCCTTGTCTAGATCAGCCTGTATGTGCACACAGCAGCTGGAGTAAAACCCCATTTCTATGCCAGGTTATATATCTTATTTTCCACAATATAATATATGAACATACTTCAAACAGAGACGGTCATCTTTTGAAAAAAATGCAGGCTTATAGTTTGATATCAAGTCTGCAGAAGACTTGTATTGTAGGTATCATCATTTCGAACAAATGTGACGGTTTAGAAGTAAAATATGACTGCTTATTTTCAACTCCAATAAAAAGATTGGAGCTGCCAATGTATTTACGATGCACGATAACTACAATGACAGACACATTCCCAGCGTCAAATGACTAAATTACACGAAGCTAATGACAATAATAAAGCCAGTTCACTAAAGTTATACACTTTCTAATGCAAAAGCTAACTCATTTCTTTGCCTTCGTGTCATATTTATGAAATCATTTTTGTTTAACTAAGTCTTTTGAAAATTATCACATATGATGATGGACTAAATATTTG
This sequence comes from Flabesymbios commensalis, assembly GCA_964017125.1. Lineage (NCBI taxonomy): Eukaryota > Metazoa > Annelida > Polychaeta > Terebellida > Flabelligeridae > Flabesymbios > Flabesymbios commensalis. Next base: position 60,487,967 of record OZ024910.1, read on the forward strand.
ATATTACGCTATAGTAAAATATTTATTATATTGAGTTTAAAAGTTTCGTCTTTGCCTTATATTTGATGCATTTTGATATGATTCATATTTTTGGGTGCATTGGTCCACTTTATCTTCTTAACACTGGGACCTCTTTGTTTTACTGGTGGTATAATGAGCTTTTAATGATCATAGAAGGTAATTATCGACATTTAATGACACCATAATTATACAAGTTTGACAAGGTTACGGAACCAATGTATTTAAATACACAATAAAAACACATTTTTAGCATGACTTATTTTATATAATACTTATCTCACGCGAGACACGTACATTCTATTTTAATTCATTCATTCATTCTTCCCTTCGCTCGTTTATTTATTTATTTATTCATCCACTTATTCCGTTGCTTGCTTGCTTGCTCACCAGCACGCACACTCAAAGCCCGAAATCTGAAAAACGACCTCTACCGGGCGTTTCTTTATACAAAATATGGAATTTATAGCAATATGAACAATAGCACAAAGCTCATGATATATGCCTGAGTAGCAAAATGGAATAGTATGCAAATACTATTTTTTATGAATGTAGACTCATAATAATCTTCACATACAATGTCTATTTCGTTTTTTTTTTCTGGTCAATATTTGGATTCACTGTTTCTTTTTGTAAAACGTGATCTCCCCTGGTTTTTGTTTAATTATCTCGTGTTGTTATTGGAATGTGGCTGACTAGACTAGTAGTCAGAAAATGAGGTGCATCCCATGCTCTAATAGTGTTTGAGGGTGACCGCAAAACGTGAGACAAATCAGTTTTGCATCACGCGGGGCGGGGGCCCTAGGGTAGTGGTTAGCACCGCTGCCTTTCACGCCAGAGTCCGGGGTTCGGTTCCCGGTCTCGGCGGTTTGAAAGAAACAAAATTGTTTCTCCCCCATCCACGTGTGAAAGTTAGTATTGTGGGGAGCCTCCGTGACCGAGAGGTAGCGTGCTCGGCCTCAGACCGCCAGGGCTCGAATTTCGAATCCTGTGTCTGGAGGACAGTGTCATCTCAATCATCTCACCATCCTCAGGAGGTTCTCCTGGCCCAGTTTAGCCTATATGTGCACAAAGGTGGCCTAAAGCCCGATTCATTTCATTTTTTTGCATCACGCGTTCCCATTCACCGTGCTTAACAGATTCCCCACTGAGCAACGTGTTGTTAGCATGGTTATCAACAATCATGCTATTTAATTATCTTTATGTGACGTATTCTATTTTTCAGATGGGAATGGGTTGGTGGGGTCGATCCAATATAAAACATGTTGTGTTTAAATAAACAAATATTCTCATCGATAATTCTACTATTGATCCAGATCTGTCTTTGAATCTACTTATAAACAAAAACATCAGAAGAAATTAATTTGAAGCTGGTGGCGACATTCACCTGAGGAGGGGGGGGGGGTGTAACAGGCTATACCCCTCCCTTGTCTTCTCCTGTTGACTAGCCGGTACTTACAAACTTCTGGTGATTGTTTTGACTTGTTGATCCAGCAGGCTGTAGTTTACTCGGTGACTGTCATTATTATGGTCTATGTCACATCACACGATATAGAGGTGTAAATCAATTAACCTCAATCAGTGTTATATTTGATCTCATTGGATGAGTGCAATAAGAAATGGAATGTGGTTGCGTGATCATTTCAATTAGTGGATCATGTCCAATTACAACATAGCTCATACAAAATCTACACGCACTCTGCCCTGATGATGTGCCAACAGCTTACAGTCATCACAATGGCTAAGCGTCAGGCCCTCAAATCAGCCTTGTGTCTTCGTGTGAACCAGTTGTCGTATTTAACAGTGTATGGACGACAGTGTCATCTCATTCATCTGACCACTCTCAGAAAGTTCTACTGGCCCAGTTTAGACTATATGTCTTTAGGCCCCCACGATGCATTAAAGCATCATTTTACATCCCTGAAAACAGACTTAATTTTTTTACAACTAAGGTGTTTAGAACGAAAATTCCCATGAAACTGGTTTACCAATACGTGGTATTTTTCTTTAATTTTTAAAACACATCAAGTCATCTTCATCCACTACAAGTCGAGAATTGCGGCAGCAATTCGCGGCTTGTAGTGGATGAAGATGACTATTGTAAATTCAGGATTGAAAGGGTTAATAAACAAAAACATCAGAAGAAATTAATTTGTAGATGGTGGCGACATTCACCTGAGGAGGGGGGGGGGGGTGTAACAGGCTATACCCCTCCCTTGTCTTCTCCTGTTGACTAGCCGGTACTTACAAACTTCTGGTGATTGTTTTGACTTGTTGATCCAGCAGGCTGTAGTTTACTCGGTGACTGTCATTATTATGGTCTATGTCACATCACACGATATAGACATGTAAATCAATCAACCTCAATCAGTGTTATATTTGATCTCATTGGATGAGTGCAATAAGAAATGGAATGTGGTTGCGTGATCATTTCAATTAGTGGATCATGTCCAATTACAACATAGCTCATACAAAATCTACACGCACTCTGCCCTGATGATGTGCCAACAGCTTACAGTCATCACAATGGCTAAGCGCCAGGTCCTCAAATCAGCCTTGTGTCTTCGTGTGAACCAGTTGTATTTAACAGTGTATGGACGACAGTGTCATCTCATTCATCCGACCACTCTCAGAAAGTTCTACTGGCCAAGTTTAGACTATATGTCTTTAAGCCCCCACGAAGCATTAAAGCATCATTTTACATCCCTGAAAACAGACTTAATTTTCCTACAACTAAGGGTTTTACAACGAAAATTTCCATGAAACTGGTTTACCAATACGTGGTATTTTTCTTTAATTTTTAAAACACATCGAGTCATCTTCATCCACTACAAGTCGAGAATTGCGGCAGCAATTCGCGGCTTGTAGTGGATGAAGATGACTATTGTAAATTCAGGATTGAAAGGGTTAATAAACAAAAACATCAGAAGAAATTAATTTGTAGATGGTGGCGACATTCACTTGAGGAGGGGGGGGGGGTGTAACAGGCTATACCCCTCCCTTGTCTTCTCCTGTTGACTAGCCGGTACTTACAAACTTCTGGTGATTGTTTTGACTTGTTGATCCAGCAGGCTGTAGTTTACTCGGTGACTGTCATTATTATGGTCTATGTCACATCACACGATATAGAGATGTAAATCAATTAACCTCAATCAGTGTTATATTTGATCCCATTGGATGAGTGCAATAAGAAATGGAATGTGGTTGCGTGATTATTTCAATTAGTGGATCATGTCCAATTACAACATAGCTCATACAAAATGTACACGCACTCTGCCCTGATGATGTGCCAACAGCTTACAGTCATCACAATGGCTAAGCGCCAGGTCCTCAAATCAGCCTTGTGTCTTCGTGTGAACCAGTTGTATTTAACAGTGTATGGACGACAGTGTCATCTCATTCATCCGACCACTCTCAGAAAGTTCTACTGGCCCAGTTTAGACTATATGTCTTTAAGCCCCCACGATGCATTAAAGCATCATTTTACATCCCTGAAAACAGACTTAATTTTCCTACAACTAAGGGTTTTAGAACGAAAATTTCCATGAAACTGGTTTACCAATACGTGGTATTTTTCTTTAATTTTTAAAACACATCGAGTCATCTTCATCCACTACAAGTCGAGAATTGCGGCAGCAATTCGCGGCTTGTAGTGGATGAAGATGACTATTGTAAATTCAGGATTGAAAGGGTTAATAAACAAAAACATCAGAAGAAATTAATTTGTAGATGGTGGCGACATTCACTTGAGGAGGGGGGGGGTGTAACAGGCTATACCCCTCCCTTGTCTTCTCCTGTTGACTAGCCGGTACTTACAAACTTCTGGTGATTGTTTTGACTTGTTGATCCAGCAGGCTGTAGTTTACTCGGTGACTGTCATTATTATGGTCTATGTCACATCACACGATATAGAGATGTAAATCAATTAACCTCAATCAGTGTTATATTTGATCTCATTGGATGAGTGCAATAAGAAATGGAATGTGGTTGCGTGATCATTTCAATTAGTGGATCATGTCCAATTACAACATAGCTCATACAAAATGTACACGCACTCTGCCCTGATGTTGTGCCAACAGCTTACAGTCATCACAATGGCTAAGCGCCAGGTCCTCAAATCAGCCTTGTGTCTTCGTGTGAACCAGTTGTCGTATTTAACAGTGTATGGACGACAGTGTCATCTCATTCATCTGACCACTCTCAGAAAGTTCTACTGGCCCAGTTTTGACTATATGTCTTTAAGCCCCCACGATGCATTAAAGCATCATTTTACATCCCTGAAAACAGACTTAATTTTCCCACAACTAAGGGTTTTAGAACGAAAATTTCCATGAAACTGGTTTACCAATACGTGGTATTTTTCTTTAATTTTTAAAACACATCAAGTCATCTTCATCCACTACAAGTCGAGAATTGCGGCAGCAATTCGCGGCTTGTAGTGGATGAAGATGACTATTGTAAATTCAGGATTGAAAGGGTTAATAAACAAAAACATCAGAAGAAATTAATTTGTAGATGGTGGCGACATTCACCTGAGGAGGGGGGTGGGGTGTAACAGGCTATACCCCTCCCTTGTCTTCTCCTGTTGACTAGCCGGTACTTACAAACTTCTGGTGGTTGTTTTGACTTGTTGATCCAGCAGGCTGTAGTTTACTCGGTGACTGTCATTATTATGGTCTATGTCACATCACACGATATAGAGATGTAAATCAATTAGCCTGAATCAGTGTTATATTTGATCTCATTGGATGAGTGCAATAAGAAATGGAATGTGGTTGCGTGATCATTTCAATTAGTGGATCATGTCCAATTACAACATAGCTCATACAAAATATACACGCACTCTGCCCTGATGATGTGCCAACAGCTTACAGTCATCACAATGGCTAAGCGCCAGGTCCTCAAATCAGCCTTTATGTGCTCAAAGGTGGCCTAAAACACCA
>OZ024910.1:60493127-60618127 GCA_964017125.1 Flabesymbios commensalis
TATAATTTATTTACAATTTAAGGTATATTGATAAGCGAAAGTGCAAGATTTTGATATGTATGACATTTTAAATACTATTTCAATCATTAACATAATGTCAGAAATTGAAAATAAATGATATATGTGACTATTTCGTAACTCTACTCGAACACCACGGGAAATTATACCAAAGATGGCCAAAGATGTTTTCCAGAGATTTTGTCACCAATGACATGTATTTAATGGCAGGAGAAAGTCTTTTAAAATCAGACTACCAGAAAAGTGTCAAATCCAAGATGGCCGCCAATGACTCTAGAAGTAGGAAATTGCTATGGCTAATCAGTGTATACCTACTGTTTAAGTGTCAATGCCGGTGGAGGCACTGATGTTGGCCGTGGTAGCCTTAAGCAACCGGCAAAATAGTTACCTTCACTATTGTTACTCTGGGGACTATCCGACCAGAGTCTCTGGACGTATGGACATGCCTGGGGTAAATCCGCCAGCCATGCCCAGAACCCCTATATTATCGGGCGAGTGAAGGAAAACGCTCTCAACAATCCACCGTGCCCTATCACCCCAAACAGTGAAATTCAAGGAATACATGTACATTGTGTTTACATCATTCATTTCCTTCATTTTATTCAGTTCTTCTATCAAGCTAAAAACATGTGTTTATGTTTTTCAACCCCCTTCCCTGACATAAAAAGGAGCCTTATATACTATGCTTTTGGTGTACCAGCCACCCCTCTCAATTTCCGGGAAGGGTGAAAAACATATATGCTACAGATTAGACGCATAATACCTCGTATAGGTGTGATTTTGACTGCATAATATAATTCTTCCAGGTTTTTATTGATTAAGCATGCTCAAGGTGAAAATGTCAACAAAACATTGCGAAAATGTCTTTTTAAACAAGGAATTACAAGGCATTACAAGTAAAAGGGCAGGAGGCAATGGAGAAGCGCTAAAGGCGTTGAAGGACGACACAGAGGCGTTAAGGTGCGACTGGGTGTGTTAAAAGGTGGTATGGAAGGCAGTACAGGGCGACGAGGAAGCGGTAAATGGCAATGGGAAAGCGTTAAAGAGCAATGGGGGAGCGTTAAAGTGCGATTGGGAGGCGTTTAAGGACGGCGGCGAAAAGGCGTTAAAGGGCACTGAAGAGGCGTTAAAAGGCTATTGGGAGGTATAAAAGGGCGAGTAAGATGCGTTCAAGTGTGACAGGGTGCGCTAAAAGGCAACAAAAAGGCATTAAAGGGCAACGAAAAAGCGGCAAAGGGCATCACAGAGGCATTAAAGAGCGATCGAGAAGCATAAAGTGAGACAGGGAGACGTTAAAGGGCGATGGGGAGGTGTTAAAGAATGACAAGGCAGTGCTAAAGCGCCACAACGAGGCATTAATAGGCGACGGAAAGGTGTAAAAATGGTGATGCTATGGCCTAAAATGCGATGGAGGGGAAACAAAAGGCGATGAGTAAGTGTTGAAGGGTGACGGAGAGGCGGTCAATGGTGATTGGAATGTGATGATATGCGATTGGCCGGAGTTATAGAGCATCTGGTGGCGTTAAAGGGTAACTGAAAAACGATAAAATACGGTGGGGAGGCGTTGAAGAACATTTTATTCAGTCAAAAATAGCTAAATAACCTTAAACCCATAAATAAGACAAATGAAATGAATGGGGTTTTAGGCCAGCTTTGTGCACATGCAGGCTAAACTGGGCCAAGAAAACCTCCTGAGGATGGTGAGATGAATGAGATGACACTGCCCTCCAGACACAGGATTCGAAATATGACATTTAACTATCGAAATTGTACTACAAGAAATGCAGTTAAAACCTCACAAAGATACATAAAGATATGGATTACACTTGTTTCTATTTTTATTTGTGTAAAATGTTGTTTGGAATGAGACTTTGGATTAAAATACTCAAATTGAAATAAGGTATTACATTGTGTTTTTTAATTTGTTAGAATCATATTTTCTCTCATCTGACCTTAAAGCAGCCCCTTGGGATGACATCAATTTTGGTTTTACTTCCGCACTGAAGTAGTGTATCCCACGGACCATGTTTTTATTTTTTTCAGAATTTTCATATTTTTACAGATATTTTTTAATCAACATTTCTATGAAACCAGAAGAAACCCAAACAAACTATTTGCATACCTGAAGGACGATTGAATGTTTTCACAGCATTGGGCCACATGTTGATGGCATCGGCCCAGCGTTGGGTAGACAATCAGTGCTGCAGGTGTGTCCTCCCGTGTCCTGACTCTGAGACACCAATTATCCCCCAATTAGCGGCGACTGCTCTGATCTCACCGTCTGATACGTGGGAATATGTGATGGAAAGTGCTTAATATTGCTGACTTGTTTTGTTTACATGGCAATATACAACCTGGAAATACAACTATTTCGCTCTTTTTCGGTGCTTTAAAATTGTTTTTTGACTTTTTCGTATGTTTAGCTAAGATCAGTAGGCTATATAGCTTCATATAAATTAAATTTTCAAAATTGACAACATTGAAAATGTCTCATCCCAAGGGGTCCCTTTAAAATTGACATTTCAACTTTTTTTTACACGAAAAATAGGTATTACACTTGCTTTTACTTGACCTTAAAATTGACGTTTAGACATTAAAGACTTTTAATCTTTAATTTGTTGTATACATTTTGACCTTGGAATTTACTTTTTGATCTTGAAGAAGTCCTTGTATCACAAAAATAATAACATAAGTGGATTATCCAGTAAAAATCACCTCAAAACATATGATGTTTTTTTATATTTGTATTTGTTAAAAATATCATTATCAGAAATTTGACCTTAAAGTTAACCCTTTGGCCCTTAAAAGTGACCTTGAATCACAAACATAATATCATAACAGGTTTTATCAGGCAAAATCCCATGCAAATGAGGTATAACACAATTTCTTAACTGTATTTGGTAAAAATCATATTTTCGATTATTTGACCTTTAGATTGACCTTTTGACATTGAAGATGACCTTGAATCATGATAATAATATAAAAAATGGATTTTCCAATCAAAATTAGACGAAAAAGAGGTATTACACGTGTTCCTACCTCCATTTGTCGAAAAATCATATTTTACCTTGGCCATGATCTTTGCTTTTGCCATACCTCCCCCCCCCCCCTACCTAGCCTCACCGCCATTTTAAGACTTTTAACACAGCTTAAATGTTATTGCTTCCAATGAGTTCCCCAACTTTTGAAAACATGGAATAAAAACGAGAATTATTGTTTAATTGTGAAATTTTATGCAATTTAGGGTGGTTTTACCGATTTTCACGGCCGATGGCGGCCATCTTGGAGTTTTCATCCATTTTTAGGGGTCAGAATTTGATCGACTGTCATTCACTATATGTCTAGTAGGACAGAAAACCGTTATAAACCTTTCGTCAATTTTTTTGGGGGGTGAGGTGGTATATCGACCCGTCTATATAGTTGTGTTAACATTTTGGCGGCCATCTTGGACGCCATCTTGAATATTGGAAAAGGCTCCAGCGGGAATCACGGGGAGTTTTAGTATGTTATTTCTAATGGTATTTGGAAGGTTACCTGAAAAATTCAGCTTGGGCATATTTTTTTCCCCTTCAAAACCTAATACTATTCGCCTATCTGGTTTCATAGAAATGTTGATTAAAAATATTTGTAAAAATATAAAAATTCTGAAAAAAATAAAAACATGATCCGTGGGATACACTACTTCAGTACGGAACTAAAAACGAATTTGATGTCATCCCAAGGGGCTGCTTAACGCTCTTCTATAACATGTAAAACTGGCATCAAAACATACTTTCCTGGAAAATTCATTCTATAAAATCACACCATAACACCTGATTGCCTTTTGTGCGGTAGACGTCCAACATTTATGTGTGTGCAGATTCTTTTGCTGGCGTGTTACATGACTATGGATATCTACATTCCGAATATAATAATTATTGAACAATTTGGATAGACAACAACGAATATATCTGAACATAAATAATAAAATCTAAAAATAATTTAGTACAAGCAACACGTGATACCATTTGCCCATTAATCTTAATATCTGTATTGTTAACTAAACGATTTCGAGATAAGCTAAAAATCATGTAATGAATTTTTTTGACATTTAATGACAGTTTGTTTACATTTAACCATTCAACAATTTGTGTTAATTCATTATTCATAATGGCTATTAATTGCCTCACATCTCTTCCAATAGTAAAAACATTTGTGTCAACTGAAATAAAAGGGTAAAGAGTAGTTGTGATACATTAGACATGTCGTTGACATTATTTACACTTGTACGTTCATTAAAAAGTAACTTAGTACCTATCCAACCTATCTAATATCCTCCGACATTAATGCTGAGCTTATCGTCACTTGCTCCTAATTTGAAGAGAGATTCTGTCCTTAAGTTTCATAAAAGTTGAGATAGTTTACCATAGTCTTGTATTCAAGTGAATTTTTTACGTATGTAATATATTTATATCTTAACACCATCTTCGAATAGTGTGTTATGTATACGTTGACTTAGATCTGTCTAAGCGGGTCAATATTTAACACTTTTTAATTTAAATGACAACCATTTCCGCAACTATTTTCTTTTAATGTGGTTCTAATATAATACATGTCGACAACGCTCTTTTATTAGATCAAGTTTTAATAACATGTTATTATTTGCAATGTTGGCGTGGTGGTACGCGTTATACCCCTATACGCGTGGTGGCATGGGTTATACCGGTATACGCGTGGTGGTATGGGTTATGCCTCTATAATCGAGTTATACCATGATCTTAACACATATGAGAGATTCTATAATTTTAAGCAACAGCATTGTCCGCACCTTGTGATATTTATTATTGTATGTTTTGTTTTAATTGCATCACGTAAATGCAATGAATGACCTTCATTATACAACATGGCAATATTAAAACTCGAGAATATCTGACATACATGTGTTTTTTAAAATAATTATTATGTTTATTTAGCCAATTGTAGCCAAAACGCCCTGTCCCAAATATTTTCTATAACTTTTCTGACCAAAATACCACTTGGCTGATGCAAAACATTTGCGCGAGACCTCCTTTATAGAGTCAATCGTAAAGAAAGTGTATAATAAATGAGTGTTTGCTTAGAAAGAATGTAAGGTTTGTGCAAGTCTGTGGGTGAGTATTTTTACTTAACGTCACTTCACTTTTTTACACCTAAATACTGCCATTAATCTTTCAACAACCATATAATCTTCAAGCCTACTACAACCAAGTTAGAAAAAAAATAGAAGCGTTAGAGAGTGAAAGAGTAGTCACAAATTAATCTTTTACTCATTTAAAAATAGTTATAAACCTTTCATGAATTTAATATTTTAAACAACAAGACTAGTGACACTTGTTGAAATAGTAACTTTACTTTTTGTCTTTTAAATTGGGTTAGCATCAACATTCAGTATTTGTTGATTGTCACTCCTTAACAGAAATAATGGTCGTGAGGGGGAGACAATGCTCGTTATTATTACTTCCATAACGACAATAATCGTTACGGAGAGAAGGCCTATATTGTAGTTCATTATTTCAATTTTATTGTCATAAAGTTATTTTCTCTAAATTAAGTGATCACTGGTGCCTAAAATTATAAAATCCCTCATATACGATAATTATGGATGGGTTTTATGCATTGTTAAACTAATTTTTAAGGTCTGCAGCCACGTGGGTCCGATTTTGATATTACGTGAGTGGTGCGTGCGAGAAGCAGCGAACCTGATATATGTACTGAAGTATTTGGCAAGTATAAGAAATTCTTCGGCCAAAAATAATTATTGTTAAGTTGTGTTGTCAACAAACTGCCAAACATGATATGTAATTGATATGTAATTGAATTAATCGTCTCAGTTCAATTATTGGATAACGGGATAATTTGATCGTAAATTGTACCAAATAAATATTCTATTCGATATAAATCATTCAATATGAATATAAGAATTCAATTTGACGGGCGGGCGGGTGGGCGGACAGACAGACAGACAGACAGACAGACAGACAGACAGACAGACAGACAGACAGACAGACAGACAGACAGACAGACAGACAGACAGACAGACAGACAGACAGACAGACAGACAGACAGACAGACAGACAGACAGACAGACAGACAGACAGACAGACAGACAGACAGACAGACAGACAGACAGACAGACAGACAGACAGACAGACAGACAGACAGACAGACAGACGGACGGACGGACGGACGGACGGACGGACGGACGGACGGACGGACGGACGGACGGACGGACGGACGGACGGACGGACGGACGGACGGACGGACGGACGGACGGACGGACGGACGGACGGACGGACAGACAGACAGACAGACAGACAGACAGACAGACAGACAGACAGACAGACAGACAGACAGACAGACAGACAGACAGACAGACAGACAGACAGACAGACAGACAGACAGACAGACAGACAGACAGACAGACAGACAGACAGACAGACAGACAGACAGACAGACAGACAGACAGACAGACAGACAGACAGACAGACAGACAGACAGACAGACAGTAATACAATATGGTGAGGGAGATTCATTTGAAGACATCAACTCAAATCAAAGATGCCGTCCTATATAAACGGCACACACCCTATTAATAATATATATGTATATATGTATAAATATATTTTCTTCTTGCTTGGTATCTCCTACAAACATTCCTCGGTGTTTACATTTTTTTAATTCTCGGATAAATGTGTCAGAGCACCTCAAACCCACCTACCGAGAGTTACACCTAATCACCGCTAAACGTCATACAAAAAAGTTATTGTTTTCATTTAAACCATGTCATATGACATATCAAAATGACCAAAACACGAGACAAGGAAACCAACTGAGGTACTTGCTTCAAGACAAAATGTAGCAGAAAACGACGCGATAGATATTTAAGTATGTACGCGTCAGTTTTTGACTGATGAAAAATATTTGTACTTGTATTTTGATTAACATATATGAAGAACGATTTTCTAAATGTACAACAAGTTTTCAAGATACCCTGTCAAGTATCACAAGTTTTTATCAAACATTACAACATTATTTTGTTTGATTGTTGAGCACAAGGTTCGAAATAAGATATTTTACAACACAGTATCGGTGTTTCTGACGTTACACAACTATTCTGTTGGCCCCTACGTTGTTGTTGGTTGCTGCGGATATGACCCACTAGATGACTTGTAGAAGAGGTGGCCTGCCCCACTTCCACCGTTTATAAATGTCAGCTTGTTAGTGGTAGTACATTTTGTCCCCACTTGCAGGTGATATGGCAGTTATTATCTCTGTTGAAGGTTGTACGGCATGGTGCAGAATCCACTTCCACGAGAACTTGATAGACGCATAGCAGTTATATTCTGTAAAAATCAATATGTTTTTTTCAGTAATATATGCGTTTATTTAACAAGATGATATGCAATATGTTTCAGATTATGTTGTACCTGTGAAAAGACCACTGCATAAACCATGTCAGATGAAAAGTCTGTCACCATAAAACGGAGACACAAAAGAAAAAAGCAGGACACATCTCGAATATGCATCATCCAGCAATTACTGTGTCTTATAGAAAAAAACAATGTCTGTAAAAATGTTCCTGGTGTGTTTGCTTCTCGAATACACAGATATCACCGCAAATGCTACCAAGCTTTCACTAATTTAGCCAGACTAGTAGAGAGTCAAAAGCCTGCCACATCAAAATCAAACAGTAAGTCATGTACTTCCAAACGAAGATCATCATCAGAAACATCATCAGAGCCACACACAAAGAAAACGTTTGTCAGCAACACCAGCTGCTCCCTCCAGATACATGTATATTCAAAAAACGCCATGTAACTAGGCTACTGCTGGTGGTGAAGAAATACTAAACAAATGTATAACGAAGACATCAGAACAGGCGATCAAAGCATCTGCTGAAAGAAAACAAGGATCTGCTTGCAAAGGAAGCCTCTTACCATCCGACGTGTCGCAAAATATATACAAGGTTGCCAATAAAGAGACATTAGCAGCAGCCCAGAATCACTCCGATGCATTTGAATACCCCACCAAATATGTAGAGGACACTGTTATAATATTAGGCTCCAATGTAGAGCGCATGAGCATGTTTAATGAGAAATATTCACTGTACATGCAAGTCAACCATCCAGATTCTTACAACCCCGATTATAAAATGTACAAACTCAAAAAAAGTTGATAAAGCATTTCTAGAACAAGCTTTAGTTTTGGCAACCCAACGTCAACAGCGACCTTGTTTTTGTCAATAAAATACTGAAAGGTCAGGTGATAAAAACGGCCTTCGAAATTGCAGCTTCAGAGGTAAGGAGAAGTGAAGAAACAGCTAGTATTTTGAGAAGAAATATTTTGGATAGCCAAACAAATTATACATTGGCCCCCATCTTCAAGTATTCTTTCTAGTAACCTTGTAAAGCTAACAATAATATTGTAAGACTTCCTCTCACTGCGGTTTTCGAGGAAGAAGGCAGTAAATACATCTGACAAAAACCCACGTTTTGCACGATCAATATCACAAGATATATGTACAGCTGCAACCAGAGGACAATGGACTGTGCCAAAATACCTGCTTCTTGGAATGACAATTCGTCACATGACAGGCAGTGTAGGAATGATAGCAATTTTAAATCGCTTTGGTCCCTGCTTTTCATATTGTGCTTTCCTTGAACTACAAACTGCGATGTGCAAAAGCGAAACAGAAAGAAACACTGTCCTCCCACCCGAAATTCAGCAGAATGGTAACAGTGTTATCCACCTCTGTTGGGATAATTTTGATCTCTGTGAAGAAACACCATCAGCAACACCATCAGGTCATGGCACAACTCATTCAACGCATGGCATTGTGATCCAATAAACAATTTCTGATAATGCTAACTCTTCTTCAGTACCCTCTCACACAGTCGATAAAATCAAACAACAATCAGTCCTTCGCAAAGAAGATGTAATAGAGCCTTTCTTAGTTAAAAGCAAAGCTGAGCCAACTCTCACAACCTCAAAACGCCAATCTGATCAAACTCATATGGACTCTGTTATACATGCAAACCATTCTGACATGATATGGCTCACAGGGCGTGTAGGTGAACAACTATCCATAGTGGACTACATGGCTCCAGTTAATGCACCCATTACTCAATATTATACTGTTCAGCAGATTTATACACTTATCACAGCATATAACAGATGCTGTTGGACTACAATACACATTTGTAGCGTTTGATCTAGAGCATACAACTTATTGTGACAGAGACAGTTGTGACAGTTTGATAACGTCGTCTCTCGTCTGGGTGCCTATCTCAACGACATTGGACAATTCTTGGAATTTATCCGGAATATGTGCTAGTGGTTCCATCAACCAGATTATGATGGGTGAACAATACAACAGGTCAATGCGCGCTCATAAAATAGTCCTGTAATTTCTCAAAAGATTATTAATAGAACAGTTTGAAGCATCACACACAATGTAAATGCTGATTTGATCAAGACTCCATCGTGCCAAACTCAGTTATAACTGTATGCGGGATTCAAATAGAACGTACGTGAGCTAGGAAAAACTGCACAATACTGGATAAACTACATGGACTTTGTCTGGCAACTTCTCAAGTTGACAAGAGCTACAGCCTTGATTTGCAAAACTATGCATATGTTGTCCCAATGTTAAACTTACCTGTTGCCACAGAATTGCTGAGAGAGAATGGTCTCAGTGTAAAGAGGTCTTCTATGCCAGCCTCAAGAAATGCAGTGGATATTACAATTGTGAAGACAATTAATAGACATGCAAAATCAAGTGGGAGAATCATTGTATTCAGTCGCAATCTGCCAGTTTAATTCAGATGGTGCAATACTTAAGGCATCACAGAGCAGCGTTTTTTGAAGCGAGATTGTTGACCTCGGGAACAATGAAGACAGTATTCACAAAGACACTAGATCATCACAAATTTTCCAAAGTGAGCAAGATGTTATAAAAGTGACAGACGTTTTAAAAACGTTTTAAATCCATTTGATATAGAGAACAAAGATGTGTTGTACTGTCTGTCTTCGGGGGCACACATTTCATGCATCTATTAAGAGACAAATTTAGGAACCTTTCGAACGCAAGCAAAAACAGTCAAAGTAAAAAGAACAGACAAAAAGTTTCAAGAACTCAAAGCAGAGAGGAATGTGTTTTCCAGCTAGTGATACTTGCCTTACAAAATAATATAAAAATGTCAAAGGTGATAACTCACCCACTGAGTCCTGTTCCTCCAGCACTTGAAACTGTGGATGGTTGCCTGACTAAAACAGACAAATCTAACCTCATACACTCTCTGGTCACAGATGAAAGTTAATTGCAAACCCTAGTCAAAATGCCAGTTATATTTTGGACGCAGATGCCCTTCTTTAAAGCCAGGTTGCTGTGCCGAACACAGCAAATGTGTTTTCTCAGGTGCCGAAAGTGAAACGTGTGGACTTTGTGTAATATACACAAATGTTGAAGATTGCATTCATGGCGAATAGTAAAAATAGATCATCGCACGAAGAAGCTGAAACTAGAAATCTATTGAACTATTTTCTTGCTGTATCGACATCTTAAGAATATACAGAGATCATAATCAGATCTCCAGACATTGCTGTATTTTTTCTTTTGTTGAAATTTGTGAAAAGGGTGATACAGCCTCTACTATTTGACACTCGCTATGGCAATAAAAGAAGGCTTACAGCATTCAGAGGGTAGCAGATGCTATGGGACATGAGTGGTGCAATGCCTTACTTGCACTTCATGCGTATTCAGGCTGCGACACAGTAAGTTATTTTGTTCGCAAATAAAAACAGCTTAAAAAAACACTGGAGAAGTATCCTCAGTACTTAAAAGCATCCCAAGCTTTGGGACAGACACCCGAAGAGAATGAGTGTATATACATGTACAGTGATATTGGAAAATTATACGGAGGCCGAGAAACTGAAAACTTAGACAAACTTTGCAATGACCTCTTCCATATGAAATTTCGTCCTCAACCTGGTAATGTTATCACAAGTTATGATGGCGTTGATCTAAGTCTTCTACCACCATGCAAAAAGTCACTACGGAACAACTACCAGGCATTGATATGGAATAGAGCCGAGCGTCACTGCTGGTCAAAAGATTCGGTGCACTGTATATTAAGTGGGTTGATGGGGATGTGTTGCCCTTGGAGTTGATTGACATGCTGTATAGGCCAAGTAGGCCCAATGCCGATTTAGTCCAGTCAAACTGAACTTTGACCTAAAACAGAATTGAGTTTGATGGCATGTGACTCTACTAGTAGAGGGGCTAAGTCAATGCATATTTCAAAATGGCCGAGAAATCAAACTGATTCGGGTTTGCTTACACTAAATGTCGATTTTTTTCTCAGCATTTTGTTGGTTAATTTGCTTTTATGTTTTCTATAATTGTGTCTCAGTCTCTTTGGATATATTTCCGATGCTTATTTACCCCTAAAACCGCCCGAATTAGCATAACGGAATTATCATATTCAAATATGTCATTAAAATTAAAATTTTCATTTTTTTCGCTGTGCACACTACTTAATAAAAGGTAAATAAATATGTAATTTATAAAATATGCGCCAATTCGGATAGCGAAATTCAAAATGGCCGCTAACATTATCATATTCAAAGATTTAAATTAAGTTATAATCTTTAGCTTATTGGACTGCATACACTACCTAATTTAAAGGGCTAAATATTATGTAATCAATCAAACATCCTCGATATTATCGTATCGCTCATGTAAAGCGTTTTGCATTTTCTGACATAAACGCATAAAGTTACATTTTTTAGATACGATGCACGTCCTAATCCACATGACTGGGGTGGCGAAAAACAGGAGATAAACGGATGCATGTGCTGGATGACTCTTCTAGAGGTGCATCCAATTGCCCACAAAATTAGTTGTCCAGATTACTGCAAATGTAAACAGATTGAATAGGTCCATATGCATGTGCTGATCTTTTATATACGAAGTTGATCGTGCACTTCAGGTGGGATTATGTCACCATAGCATCACCTTATATAGCTGGCTATTTTAACAAAGCTATCTGGGATTAGCGCAATTTATGTGAAGCGATATTTTGCCCAGCCCATATATTGTATATGTCTTTGTTGAAAATTCTAAAAAAAATCGGAGACCCGTTACTTTGTATATGTGAAGTCTCGCTTTTTCGATGTTTTAAACTTGAATATTTGGATATGGTATATATAAAGATGAAAAGATGAAGAAGATATAAAATATGCCATTAATGACAATTTTAGTGAAATCAGAAAATGTATTCACAATATTTTCATTTCATTGGTCATGGCGGTAATTTAGAGGTTTGGTTACATAACGTTTTATCTTAAATGGAAAAAATCGTTCGAATATGATGTTTGTGGCTATTTTGAATTCCGTTATTCTAATTCGGACGGTTTTGGGCTTCTATAATAATCATAAATATTTCCAAATACACTGAGATACAGTTACACGAGTCATAGAAGTAAATACAATCACAAAATACGGAGAATAAATCGAGAAAAACAAAAAACATTTTAGTTTTACTTCGCGGCCATATTTGAAATATGCAAATTAGGACATCTTACGGGTCAAAATCGATTGGGGTGTTCCTCTTATATGATTTAGGAGATGAAAATGCACCCGTGTGTGAAATTTGGTGCCTTTATCACAATCCGAACACTTTGGTGGAGTTTTGGACATTAGCACCTCTACTATACATGGGTATCTACATAACATATAAAAAGTCCACAAAAATATAATGATTGAAACATATTTTTAAAAGCCAAAGCTGATTTTTTTATTTAAAAAAATATTTTAATTATAAAAGTTACCAATCTATTAAACTTCACCGAATGACCAAAAACGTAATGCACCAAACAGTTGAGAATCAACACAAGAAAAACATATTAAAAATCCTGTAAAATCCAAAAGGCGGAAATACACTTATTTTCCATAAATCCAAGATGGTCGCCTTCTTTTGTTGACCAAGATTTTTAGATATCCTTTTTTCAACAAAACACGCTGGAAATAAGTGTGATATCTCTTTTTGGTGTGTGTGTGTGTGTGTGTGTGTGTGTGACACGAGGATCGTTATCCGGGAATATTATGGCGATTTAAGATCATCTTGAAGGTCAAAAGATCAATTTTATAATATCAAATTTGAACATTTTTTTGATTGTTAAATTTGGATTTTTAACAAATAGAATTAAAAACAAATGTAATACATCTTTTACAATTTAATTTTGCCTGGACAATTTATTTCTGTTATCAGTTTGGTGATTCAAGATCATATGTAAGGTCTAAAGGTCAATGTCACAGCCAAAAATAAAAATATATTATTTTTAACAAATACAAGTGAGAGCAAAATACCCGTGTGTTCTGGCATTTTATTTATTAGGCCTTATTCAAGGTCATATTCAGGGTCAAATGTTTATTTCAAGGTCAAGTAATGTAAAAATATGATTTTAAAAAAAATCCAAATTGGAACAGTCCGAATACATATTGTTGGTGTGATTTTAAAAAGCTGATATTATTTTAATGATTCAAGGCCATCTTCAGTGTTAAAAAGTCAAGTTAAACGTATTAAATGTAACAAAATATAAGGATATAATTTTTCCAAATACAAATTAGAAAAAGCCATTTTTGTGATTTTCAACAAATTAACAAATATAAATGACAATTACAAATATACATGTAATACGTTGTACCTCAGATAAACAAATTGAAAGTGCTTGGAGCTCCTCTTCACAGCCAATATGTAGTGTATTGAAATTCGACAACTTAGGGTGTAAAAAAAGTACGTTCGAATTTGACAACACTTATTAAAATAACAAAATGATGCATGTTATAAGAGTACTCTGTATGACACAATGATGATATACACTAAACTTTTAAGTATATCACTTCACTAGAGCAGAATAAACGTAATGTGTGCTTATTATATTTGAAACAAACAAAATCATTCAACTGGTGCCTGCCTCGTATACGGAGATAGATGCTAGGATGAGAATAATTATGTTATGAAAAATGTTGTGTCTTTGAAACCTAAAGTCAATTAAGGTTAGTCTCTTTTTTAATCCAGAACAGATCATGGAATCACTGCTTCTAGAATAGAGATGTCAAGAGAGTCGCCGCTAGTCATTTTGGAGTCAGCGGGACATTACTGGGCATGCCATGGCCAAACATGTTTTTTCGAATGCATTCACGTCTTATCAGTATATGACAATTTTTTGAATCATTATTCAACCAACATTATGCTCAAATGAAAGCAACTTCCTAATCTACCACTACGCATTGACCACCGTCATTTTAGGGCTTAAGTAAAAACAGAGTCATGTCAAATGTCCCGTAAACCAATCAAGGCAATTATTATAAGAGTGCAATACTTCTAGTCTCTTAGACTTATTATTATGCTCTCGCATAGGAGTATGTATTACATGCCGTGGTGTTGCTTACTTAGATTTAAAAATAAATTTTGCTCGTGTTTTTCTATTTTCTGTCTCGTGATGTCAGTGTATGGTTCTGGATTGCTCACATTTTTATTTTCTGTAACATTTGATATCAATTAAGTTGTTTTATCATGTGACCGTCAGATTGTCTGTTTCTGTGTAGGTTAATTAGTTTTATTAGAGACAAGTGAAATATTTATTTGATGTTGTTAACAAGTGGAAATGTTATGATTTATTTGAAATACTACCAAAAATAGCTTATCCGATAAAAATAGCATGAAACAGAGGTATTACACTTGCTTCTATTTTCTTTTTTAATCACATTTTCGCATTTTTTCCCTTGACATTGACCTCTTGACCTTGCAGATGACCTTGACTTACCACACTAATACAAGAAAAAGATTCACCAGACAAAATCAAATTACATATTTGTGCATAAACTTTAAATTGATTTTTTACCTAGAATATAACCTTGAATCATTATAATATTATCAGAAATAGTTTTCAAAATCATAACCCTTCAACAATAGGTATTACACTTGCTCCTAGCTATATTTGATTCAAAATCTTATATAAAATTTTGCTCTGGAAATGGAGTGGCGGCCATCTTAGATTCATGTAAAATAGGTATCCTTCAACCGATTGTATTTTAGCAGATTTCCCATTGATGATTCTGAGCTGATTGGTGAAAAAAACTTAATTGTGCAATTTGTGGTGGGTCTTTTCATATTTTTATTGAACTAAGGTAAACTGCTAGCGTCTAAAGTTCAATGTGTTAATTCACTGGAACGCTGTCATTAAAGTGTTCCAGACATTGTACACGACGATATACATTGATGTGGGTTTGAAATATATACATAGACAATTTGATAGATATAAATATTAAATCATTTTACAGCTAGACAGATCATTCTCACTGAAATCAACATGTGTTAAATGGGAGGTCGACTTCAAAGGGTGTTTTGAAAATGTTCCCCCAGCTATATTTTTGTAGACTTTTTTTCTGTAATCCCTGAATGTTTTCTGAATACTTTGCCATAAAAAATAATTCTGTTGCAATTTGTTCTAGGTTGGGTCATTTTTGACCGTACATTGACTGGCTTAATTATGAACCGAATGTTGAGTCAGTCAGCATTGTTGGTTTTCGGTGATCTGTGAGAAGCGGGTGGTGGTCACCAGTAATAATCATTGTTTTGCTGGGTGAAAAAATGTTTTCTCATCTTCAATTCATAGTGAACATTGTCTTTGTGTAACATTAAAATGACTGTTGCCTCACTTTTTTGGTTTGTTTTTATTCTTCTGTCATACAATATGTCACACAAGCCTTTAATATCATAAAAAATACGATATTTTCTGAAGTAACAATCATATTTACATAATTACTTATTATCATATTTTCGCCTAAACGCGTCAATTTTTTTCGACGGGTACCTACTTTGCGGGCCCCCAGCAGCCAGTTCCAAGAATTTATCAAATGTAAATAAAATGATTCGGTCTCAGGATATATCAATCTTGCCAGAATCACTGTGTACAAAAATCCCCAGGGGGGGGGGGGGGGGGGAGGCTTTCATATTTTTGCCCCATGGCCTATTATAGTCACTTATTGGTTATCTGGACTAAAAAGACGTGCCATAGATGACGTTGTCATGGTTACAGCCAAGTAACCAGTGCTGAGTAGAGTTCTTAGAGTGAAACCTTATATAATAAAGCATAACTATTGGCCACATCTACATTTAGTCCATCTTTCTAACGCAGCTCTGTATATTCCTAACTCTGAGTAGTATTTGTATTTAGTAATAATAAAATGTCATATTTATTTGTAAATGAAAGAATGTTGCATCGTTTTATGAAAATGTGTGTACATAGTATTGGCTGATATCGAAAGAAAAAATATCATTAAACTCGGCATCTTAGTATGGGTTTACTGAATTCGAATTTGTCGGATGACATTCTTTCTTTTGTGTCCTTCGCCTTCTCATTACCAAATCACAAAACGGCCTCCAAATGTATTACAAAAAACACGTTTTTCTATGACTTGTCGCATTTGAATGTACAATTTATGTTTTCTAAATGTACTTCTTATGTCTTTGGAGAAAAATAACTATATGTTTATACTATAATTATGCCACTAAACATACCGACTATGCTATTGTTTATTTATAATATATTTGGAAACGGGAATACACGCTATATATACTGAAGCAAAAAGCACGAATGGCCATGGCATTCACCTTCAAATGAGCAAAAAACAAAATGGCTACCGAAATGTAACCACATCAAAACATGTTGGAATATAATGTGCAAAAACCTAGTGTCGAATACCTTGTATCCAAGACTGCCGTATCACCTGGTTTATTTTTTAAGATTTATTTTAAAAATTAGTTTATGTTACAGCAGGTTCACATACATCAAGAGTCTTTTGTGATCATGTTGAATGTGAAGGTCAAATATAGTCATTTTGTGTCCAAAGAGATCAGAAATAAATTTCGCAGCTGCAAATCATGCAAAATTGTGCATTCGTGTGCGACACATCCTGGGTAAAAGCGTGTTTTCGTTTATATTTTTATATTTTGGACATACTAAGGTTAAGAACACGTTGTGGGTGGGCTGTGGGGGACAATCAAGGTGTTGTAATGTGACGCGATGTGAGAACCGCAGGGTAAATAAACACCGCCAACGGCTATGATCTATGAGTCCCGAAGACTCCGCAGCAGTACTAGCAGGAATCTCACCAAACTCAATCAATCCGCAGCAGTAGGCCTACTAGCAGGGATCTCACCAATCAATTGACGAAGTTGTGAATTTTGATGTCTAAAAAATCGGTCAAGGGAGTTAAAACTAGGGGTTAAAGTATGGTATTCTACCCCAAACCTCAGCAACATGACCATATCACCTGAGCACCGCCGTCAATCAGCTGTTATTTAAATAGAGGGTAGAATACAATACTCATGATACTTGGGGCAAAATGGGCATGCATGGGTAGCGGAGCTGTTGACACCTACCAATTCAATTATGTGCAGTTAGAAGGCGCAACCGTGACGTGCTTTCACAAGTAGCCACTCTGGTCACACGCCATATTACTCTGGGTCCGTATCTTCGTACATGTGATAAGTGAATATATAGAGACCTCACGAAATCATATCTAGGTAAACCTCTTTTAATGTCCCTTACAGTTGTGCCAAATTTTCGTCAAATTATTTTCAAGATATATATGTCATTGAGCATAAACGTGCGTTGATTGAATGAATTATATTATATATCTTAAATTTACACTATACTAGAGTGGTCAAATGTATTTTTGCTTTATATATCGCTCCAAAATTAAAAGTTATTTGGGTCTTTTCTGTAGATAAAGAACATTTGCTTTGGTGCATGATCAAAAACAGAACATCTAGTACTGTAACATCAGAGCATAAATACGGAGGTTTTCATACCTTATGTTTATTCATAACAATACTGCTATAGATCGTGTGGAGATTATTGCGTTGACTTCAGTAAATGGCTATTAAAGCCATAAGATCACGTGGAACGGAATAAGTAGCTTTAGCAAATCTCTACTGATCAGGGTATGTATCAATTAAAATGTGGTAGTGGAGAGGTACTTCATAAAACAGTGATGAGTAGAGCTTATTTGTGAACTAACAACGGGATAAATATGATTAGGTAGGTGGGTCGTCATCATTTACTGAGTCAACATGTGGGCGCACAAAGCAATGTCACGCATGCTCATCATATGATGAACGTCCACAGGAGTGGGGTCTGCCGCACTGTAAATATTATGGTTCAGTGAAGCATGACAACCCAGCAGCTTTTAAATACAATAGTCCAGTGGATTTTGACTAAAGCGTGTTTCGCGGTATAGACGATGTTTTATGATTGATTCTGATACTATGGGGTATCCCGAGCAGAAATCAGCCGGGTGCCACTTTGGCACCCTTGGGCGGAATTTTTTAAGGGCAAAAACAATTTCTTGTATTATTGTCATGACTCAAGGTCATTTTCAAGGTCAAAAAGTCAATTTCAAGGTCAAGTAAGCAAAATTACCATTTTTAACAAATCAAGCTAGGAACATGTGTAATACCTCTTTTTCATGTGATATTGTCTGAAAAATCCATTTATGGTATTATTTTGTTGATCCAAGGTCATTTTCAAGGTCGAAAGGTCATTTCCAAGGTCAAAATGTGAAAATATGATATTTTCGAAACAAAATAGAAAGAAGTGTAATACGTCTTTTTGACGTGTTTTTTGACTGAATAATCTATTCTTGATACTATTTTGATGATAAAAGGTCATCTATAAGGTCAAAATGTCAATTTCACGGTCAAGTGAGGAGAATATGATTTTTAACAAATACAGCTAGAACATGTGTAAAAAACTGTTTTTTCGTGGGATTTTGAGCTTCTTCGGTGAAATTTAACGCCTCCTCATCGCCCTTTACTGGCTTCCCATCACCATTTAATGCCTCTCCATCACCATTTACCGCCTCTTCAACGCCCTTTAACCCTTTAGCATCACCATTTAACGCATCTCCAGCATCTTTTTAGCGCCTCTCCATCAACCTTTTAGTGCATCTCCATCAACCTTTAACACTTTTTCTTGGCCCTTTAACACCTTTCTGTCACTCTTTGACATCTCTCCGTCATAATTTAATTTTTCTCAGTTGCCTTTTAGCGATTCCCCGTCATCTTTAACGCCTTCTCATCGCCCTAAAACACATATCCATCACCCT
The DNA here is from genome assembly GCA_964017125.1 of Flabesymbios commensalis. Classification (NCBI taxonomy): domain Eukaryota; kingdom Metazoa; phylum Annelida; class Polychaeta; order Terebellida; family Flabelligeridae; genus Flabesymbios; species Flabesymbios commensalis. The sequence continues at coordinate 60,512,341 of OZ024910.1, forward strand.
TTAGCACCACCGCATCATCTGTTATTTAATGCTCCCTCGTCACCCTCTAACGCCATTCAATAACCCTTTCATGACACCCACCAACACATCCCGTCACCCTTAGTGCCTCTTCGTTGTCCTTCAACGCCTCCTCATTGCCCATTAACGCCTTCCCATCGCCATTTAACTCATCTGCAGCGCCTGTTAGCGTCTCTCCATCACCCTTTAATGCATCTCCATCAACCTTTATTACTTTTCCAATGCCCTTTGACGTCTCAGTCACCATTTAACGCTTCTTTGTCGCCCTTCAGCAATGCTCCGTTGTTTTAACACTTTCTACTCACCCTCACACGCTTATCCAGCACACTTCAACTCCCCCCGATTGCCCTTCAGCGCTTTTCCATGGTCGTTTCATGGTCGCCCTTGAACGACTCCTTATCACCCATTACCGCCTTCCCATCGCCATTTAAAACTTTCCCATCACCATTTAATGCCTCACCATCGCCCTTTACCACATTAGCATCGCCATTTAACGCATCTGCAGCGCCTATTAGCGCCTCTCCATCAAAGTTTAATGCATCTACATCACTTTTAACACTTTTTCGGCCTTTAACGCCTTTCCATCGCTCTTTGACGTCTCTCCGTCACCATTTAACGCTTCTCCATTGCCCTTTAACGATTCTCTGTCTTTTTAATGCCTTCTCATTGCACTTAGACACCTATCCATCAACCATTAGCACCGCCCCATCACCCCTTAACGTACTTCCTTGTCACTGTTCCATACCCCTATCATGCCACCCCGCCACCTTTTAATGCATCTTGTCGCTCTTTAACGCCCCATTTTTGCCCCTCAACGCATCCTCATTGCCATTCACCGCCTCCTCATTGCCCTTCAATGCCTCCTCATTGCCCTTTAATGACTACTCATTTTCTTTTAACCCTTCTTACTCGCTCTTTAGCGCCTCTGGGGCGCCTTTTAGCAACTCGTCGACATCCTTTAATGCCTCTCCATTGTCTTTTACCGCCTCTCTGTCACCTTTTACCGCCTCTCCATTGATCTTTTATGCTTTTTCGTCGCTATTTGACACCTCTCCGTGACCCTTTGATGCCTTCTAGTTGTCTGATCATTTCACTCTGATGATGATTATTCATTAAAACCCTACTAGAATTAGATTATCCGGTTAAAGATACACCAAGACAATTTATTATGTGTGCTCCAATATGTAGAATACTACGTTAAAATAATATTTGACCTTGATATTTACATTTGACCTAGAAGATCACCTCAAATAACCAAAATCATACCAGAAGGATATTGTCCTAGCTTTATTTGTTGAAAATCATATTTTCGCTTACCTGACCTTGAAATTGACACACTGACCTTGAAAATGACCTTTAATTATAAAAATAGTAGCAGAAATGGATTATTTGTCAATATTACACTAAGAAGACGTACAACACTTTTTGCTATTTATGTTTGTTAATTTAATTTTGATGACCTTGAATTGAAATTGACCTTGAAGATTACCTTTAATCACTCATATAATACTATAATTGGATTTGTCAATCAAAATCCCATAAAAAGAGGTATTACACACATTCCTAGCTTTATTTGTTAAAAATGATATTTTCTCTCACTTCACCTTGAAATTGACCCCTTTGACCTTGAAGATGACCTTGAATAATCAAAATAATATCAAATATGGAATGCCCAGTCAAAATTGCATGAGGTATTACACATGTTCCTAGCTTTATTTGTTAAAAATTGAACTTTTGACCTTGAAGATGACCTTGAATCATGCAAATAATACAATAAATGAATTGCCCGGTCAAAATCACATGAAAATGAGGTATTACATTTGTTCCTAGCTTCAATTGTTGAAAAATCATATTTGACCTTGAAATATCTGGCAACTATTTTGTTTTTGACCTTGGAAAGGACTTTCGACCTTGAAGCTAACCTTGGATCAACAAAATAATACCATACATTCATTTTCAGATAAAATCCCATGTAAAAGAGGTATTACACATGTTTCTATCTTTATTTGTTAAAAATTGTATTTTTGCTTTTTTGCCCTTGAAATTGACTTTTTGACCTTGAAGATGACCTTGAGTCATCAAAATAATACAAGAAATGGATTGCCCAGTCAAAATCACATGAAAATGAGGTATTACACTTGTTCCTGGCTTCATTTGTTGAAAAATCATATTTGACCTTCACATATTTGGCGGCCATTTTGTTTTTGCCCTTAAAAAATTCCGCCCAAGGGTGCCAAAGTGGCACCCGGCTGATTCCTGCTCAGGACATCCCTTAGAACCAGAATCAATCATAAAACATCGTCCATACCGCGAAACACGCTTGAGTAAAAAAATGCCATTTGACAACTGGACTACAAGGCCCATCAGTGTGTTCACAGTGTTGATGGGTGATATTGGTTTGTATTTATCAATCTTGCAATTTTGCCTTTCAATGAACTTGTACGGAAAATTGACGAGTATCAGCATCTTCCTTCGGAGTGTCAGATACGAAATGTAATCATTGTTAAAAAATACTCTATCGGCAGCGTTAATCATGTTATTGGCGTTAGCGTTATTTTTGTAGGATAGCGCTAGATCAGTTATAAAACTATGACGTTTACCTTGCTGCATAGACATTACGGTTTGGACCACATTTGCATGATTACCACTGAATAATGTGCATTGATGGTAGATCGCGGGTTCAACCCCACTCTGGCCTTTAAGTTCCAAAGAAACATATGTTTCTTCCCCGCTCACCCGTAAAGATCCAATATTGTAGGAAACTTCCGTGACCGAGAGGTAGCTCGCTCGGCCTCAGACCGCCAGGGCTCAAATTTCGAATCCTGTGTCTGGAGGGCAGTGTCATCTCATTCATCTCACCATGCTCAGAAGGTTCTCCTGGCCAAGTTCAGCCTATAGGTGCACAAGAGTGGCAGAAAACCACATTTATCTCATTTCATTTACCACTGAATAATCTGCATTGTTGGTACGCAGCAGCCAGCACTATGTTCACAGTCATGCACAGTTCACGATCACGTTGATGGCGGCCACATGTATGGACGATTTTTTTCGCGCTGCGCTCTGCTTCATCATCCTTGATTATTTGCTTATTTTATTATTTACTTATTTTATAATTTAGACATATTTATACAAGTTTTTTTCATTATTAGCAGTCTAGCTATTTTTTTCATATGTGCCCTGTTGTGAAATAGTATTTATTATATGAGGATAATTATTTATTATTGCAAAATAAACATAAAAACATACAAGATATGTGTGATGTGACATTTTCAATTTTGTAAATTTTGACAATTTAATTTATATGAAGCTATAAAGCCTACTGATCTTAACTAAAAATACAAAAAAGTCAAAAAACAATCTTAAAGCACCGAGAAAAAAGGAAATTGTTATATTTCCAGGTCGTATATTGCCATGTTAACAGCACTTTACACCACATATTCCCACGTCTTGGACGATGTCATCAAAGCAATCGCCGCTAATTAGTGTCTTATAGTCAGGACATGGGGGGGGGGGGTACACCTGCAGCATTGATTGTCTGCAAAACGCCGTGTCGACGGTATCAACATATGGCCCAATGCTGTAGGAACATTCAACCGTCTTTTAGCAAGTGTTTAGGTATGCAAAAAGTTTGTTTGGGTTTTAAGCGGATTCATGGAAATGTTGATAAAAATATTTTTTTTAATCTAAAAACTCTGAAAAAAATAAAATCATGATCTGGGGAATACACTACTTCATTACAAAACTGAAGACAAAAAATAATGTCATCCCAAGGAGCTGCTTTAATATCAATGTCACATAAAGGAAACATACAGCTAATATGTACTGAGGTATGATGACTATATATACAATGTATTCATAGAGTACAATAAGTGTGATTCATTATATTTATCTAAATTGTACAGCGATTTTATTAAACGACAAGAAGTCATCAATAGCTTTATAGTATCTTGGTAATTCTTCATGCGTTAATACAATAATTATTGTGTTCTGTAACGGAGGAAAAAAGGATCAGTTCGAAGTATACTTTTTGCCGAGTTTAGTGTTTTATAGGGGACACAATTGTGTCCCCTTTTCTAAACCTTTTCAGTTAGCAGTCGACGCTAGTGCTATCGGCATGAAAGCCGTCTTGATGCAGGTAGAAGACAACGGAATTAATCATCCGGTGTCGTTTTATTCAAAGAAGTTGGATAAACATCAGCAAAATTATTCTGTAGTGGAGAAAGAAGCCTTGTCACTGTTAAGCGCCCTACGATACTACAATGTGCACCTATAGGTTCTTCTCTACATGTTACAATTGTATATAGTGATCATAATCCTTTAGTGTTTGTGCAGAGAATGAAAACTGACAACCAGAGACTATTGAGGTGGAGCCTATCTTTACCGGAATACAATGTTGAAGTTAGGCATATTAAAGGATGTGATAATGTAGTGGCTGATTGTTTAAGCCGTATCCTTTAAAATCTTATAATGATATTATTATCAATAGGCCTATAATAAATGATAATTGCATGATAATTGTGTGAAACGTATACTTGTGTATGACTGAGGTTTTTCTTTAACTAGGCTTGTACGTATCGGCGTTATGAGGCAACACTTTTCTATTTCGGCTCCAAGATCTTTCGAAATTGGGGGCCTAGCGTGTTCCGGCGTGAGTGTGACTACTCCTGAGGTAACCTGGGGCACTCACGTCGTTAGTCCATTTTGGTCATGACGTTCTGCGACCTGGAAGAAAGACGAAGAAGACCGAGATCGTAGTGAGTGTTTTCTAGATTTTACTGTGTAAACTTCACCACGATGATCCAGGGGCGTAGCCAGGAATTATTTGGATGTACGCACGAAATACCATCATGTTTATATAGGTGTGTGTTAATGTCCATCTATATGATCTTGGATATGAGGCGAGCGCAGCGAGCCAACTTTAGCAGCTAAGGGTTTCGGGGGGGGGGAGGGGGGCGGCATTGCAAGCCCCTCATAGGAAATTTTTGTTTTTGGCTGTTTCCGGGAGCACTTGAGATTAATTTCTGGAGACATTATAATTGAGATGTTAATTGACCACCTTGGCCCCATCTCTTGGTCCGTTAATGCCACCTACCCCCTACCCCCCGTTTGTTTGTATTTCCGATTCTTTTAGATGCAATTCCATGTAGGCCTACTTGGAAACACGATTCACTATTAATTTTTTGTATCGTGTGCTTGTAAATGTTATTTAATTATTATACTTTTTATCTCAGGTTGTTGGTGAGCCTACTAGAGTCTATCCATGATTTTTGCGAGCATACTTATGCCCATCAATGGTAATTTCTGTCCATTACAAAATTTAAATTGCGAAAACAATGGAATGTTTTAGTGAACATGTTGAAAAATTAGAACTAGTACAACATATCCCAATAATTTATGTCCTAATTCACATCGATTTAATTTCGATTTAATATATCTATGAGATTGGTATCCTGGAAACATTTTTTTACTGTTCATATGAAAAATATTTGCATTTTATTTTCCCAAGTATACTTTTACAAATTAAAAAAGGCTTGTGGTGGGCGCATCAGCATTAATCCATACGAAAACCCCCCAGATTATTCATTTAATTAACCCTTTAAACCTTCATGATGCCCCAAAGCATAATTTTGCATCCATGAAACTAACTCAATTTTCTACACTTGAGGGTCTAGCGGGTTTCAGAACGACCACGTTCGTAAAAATGTTTTAACAATATATTTTTTTTACAATTTTTCACCCATTTCAAGTAATCTTCAAACACTGATATACAAGTCGAGAATTGCGACGGCAAGTCGGGGCTAGTATTGGATGGAAGATTGCAATGGTTATTTCAGGCCTGAAAGGGTTAAAATAATGAAGCTTCTAATTTTAACCAGTTGAAGTTTTTGCATTGATTGATAATAGCTAGACACAAAATTAAATGATAGGCCTACTGCAACTGGTGACATCTAGTATACACTGGTTACAATCATTGTATAATGTACCGGTATTGACCTTTGAATTTTGATGTAAATACATTGTAGGCCTACACAAAGGGCTATAGTGATTCTAATCAAGGAAGCCTTATGGTTGTTTTTTATAATAGGCTAGAAGTTTATTTTGACATTGGTACATCTGGCAATGTGACGCAACAAATGAGCTTCAACTCCAACCGTCTATTCTTTGTGTCTGCAATGTTTTTTGTAAAATGGGTTAAGTTATCTCCCTAAGGTATTCACGCTATGTCACTGTTACTAGTCCCTATTACCATGCCCATGGTTAGGTTACATAGGGCCCTATAGTAACTTACGATATATGTTTGCCTGCCGTCTTTAACTGTAATAAGATATATATATTGGTTCCCGTAAAATGTGAGAATAGCACTCAATTTCCTATAGAATGTAGTTTTTTTTATTTTTTTAAGCTGGGCCAGGTTGTACGCACGTGCGTACGTGCGTACATGCTGGCTACGCCACTGTGATCACTAATCTGCTGTCTATTTTCCAGGTCGCTGGGTTTGGGTATTAGGTCCAATTTGTGGGGTTAATATAGTTTACGAAATGTGCGGAAACTTGAGAATACGCTAGCGAATATTCAAACTGTCAAAGATCACTCAATTTCCACCGCTCCTCTTCAGACTCAGACTTATTTATTTGACACTATGAAAAGAAACAATACAATTTATATGTAGTACAAATTTAACGGGAAACCCCTATTAAGACACTAAGTGTCGATCTCTATGTGTTGCTCTCATACGGGTCACCTTGTTGAGTAATTATAATGATATTCATTTAAAAGAAAGTTATTTTGAAATATTTTATCTACGACCTAAAGGACACAGATCACAGATTAGGAATTATCCGGATAAATAGGGACATTCTTTTAATCTTCCATAGCGCCCATGATGCCGTCGGCCCAGCATTGAGCAGATCATCGGTGCTGTTGGAGAACCCCCCGATCATCGCGTTCCCAGACCAATTGATGGCGGCAGCTATTGATGTGACCAGTGATTACTTTGATTATGTCGTCTGAGATGGGGGGCATTTACATGGCAATATACGACTTGGAAATAAACTAGTTCAGTAGTTTTCAGTGCTTTAAAATTGTTTTTTCTATGTTTTTGTATTTTATTCAGGATCAGTAGGCTATATAGCTTCATATTAAGAAAATTTTCAAAATTAACAAAATTGAAAAAGTCACATCCCAAGGAGTTCCTTTAATAAATATCAGATTCAGTCTTGCGTTATTGATGGTGATATATCAGGTCTACCTTTCTTTTCTTTGTCAGTTGAGGGGATATAGATAGATAGATATTTATTGACGACGGGAAGTCTGAGTATATGCATATGATAAAATAGGAAATGGTGTTAATATGTGTACAAGCATCAAATGATTAGAAGTAGTTAAAGGGACCACTTGGGATGAGACATTTTCAATGTTGTCAATTATGAAAATTTAACTTATATGAAGCCATATAGCCTACTAATCTTAACTAAAAATACAAAAAAGTCAAAAAACAATTTTAAAGCACCGAAAAAGTGTGAAATAGTTATATTTCCAGGTCGTATATTGCCATGTAAACAAAACAAGTCAGCAATATGCAGCACTTCATACCACATATTCCCACGTCTTGGCCGAGGAGATCAAAGGAATCGCCGCTAATTGGTGTCTGATTGGTGTCTTATAGTCAGGACATGAGGTGATACACCTGCAACACTTATTGTCTGCCCAACGCTGGGCCGACGGCATCAACATGTGGCCCAGTGCTGTAGGGACATTCAATCGTCCTTCAGCATGTGTTTAGGTATACAAAAAGTGTGTATGGGTTTTAAGCGGTTTCATAGAAATATTAATAAGAAATATTTATAAAAATCTAAAAACTCTGAAAAAAATAAAATCATTATCTGGGGGATACACTACTTCATTACAAAACTAAAAACGAGAATTGATGTCATCCCAAGGGGCTGCTTCAAAAGAAATATACATGATAATTAATATTATATACATGATAGATATAATATAAGTCTCCCGCACCAAAATCAGAGATAAAAGAACTGCTATTACTATAAATAATAGTAACAGAAAAGACACTCTGGAAAGCGTAGAGACCAATTAGTATAAATAATAGGTAGTATAATTAGAGTATATTTTTTATGTAAGAATACAATATGTGTTAATAAATACAGACTAAAACATTATAATGACATTTTAATAATAAATATAGCCGGCAATAGCTATAAATATATGTGTGGTCATTCCAGATTAAAATGTATGTAATAACGACTATAATGGCGAATAAAGTAATCATTTGTCTTATAGATTATCATAATCATGTATTGTAAGGAAATTATCCATTGTTTCATCGTTTTTGCAGTTTTTTTCGCTCTCCTGTACGCTGTTCAGGACGACCCATCCTCAAAGTAGGGTTACAATTATGAAGTGCCAATGGGAACACGCAGGTGAACGGATACCGAAGAAGTGCCAATAACTTTTCTGAGTCATATACAGTAGCTAATCTCTGAGTCTGAGGCTATAATAAGTAGACCTATACAAATTATGCCTGTAGCATTGTGAGTAGCCCACGCTATTGTGATTCGCACAGATCACAATAGCGATCACAGATCTAGTCTAGGATCCAGAGATTATCGTGCAAGAAACAGAGAAGGGGTGGGGATAGGAGGGTAAAGGAGCGATGTCCAGGAAATAAATAGTGCCAAGAACGGATCGTAGGGCCTACAATGGGGGTATATAAAATATGACAAAATTAGGTCGGGACTTTAGATAGACACAAACTTGTCATCGATATTTAATCTTCAACAGCTGTCCAGCGGAACTCTTTTACCCCCCCCCCCGCCGAACCCCCCCCCCATCTTATGGGCCTGGGGCCAATTAGTGGACAGGTTAACGACATCGCCACTGCATTTTGTAGTAGAATTATGCCACTTGGCACGAATGATACTTGGACCAAGTGGAAAATTTTAAGCAGCGGACGTTTTTGATTTCTGCTCTTATTTTGCCATAATTCAAGGTCAAAGGTCAATTTCAAAGTCAAATATATTTTTTTACCAAATAAAGCTACGAGCAAGTGTAATACCTCTATTTTATGTGATTTTGACTGGAAAGCTCATTTCTGGTATTATTTTAATGATTCAAGGTCATCTTCAAAGTCAAAAGGTCAATTTCAAGGTCATATTGTTGAAAATGTCATTTTTAACAAAAACACTTAGGAACAAATGTAATAACTCTTTTTGGTGTTATTTTGATTACAGAATCAAGTTATGATATTATTATGGTGATTAATGGTCATCTTCAAGGTCAAAAGATCAATTCCAAGGTCAAAACTGCAAAAATATGCTTTTTAACAAATACAAATAGCAGCAAGTGTAATACCTCTTTTTTATGTGTTTTTGACTGAAGAATCAATTTGTGATACTATTTTGATGATTAGAGGTCATTCCAGAGTCAAAGTGTAGATTCAAGGTCAGGTAAGGGAAATATATGGTTTTCAAGGTCAAATTAGATTTTTCTAACTAATATAGCTAGGAAAACGTGTAATACCTCTTTTTCGTGTTTTTTTGACAGAGAAATCCATTTCTGATGTTATTTTTATGATTCAAGGTCATCTTGAAGGTCAAAACGTCAATTTCAAGGTCAAAATTTGAAATATAATTTAAAAACAATACAGATAGCATTCGGTGCAATATCTCTATTTCTTGTGATTTTCACTGTATAATCAATTTATGATGCTATTTTTTGTGATTAAAGGTCATCCGCAATGTCAAAAGGTCAATGTAAATTCCACAAATGCGAAGATTATATGACCTTAACATCTACCAAAGGCCTTCTACATGAACGAAACATGTATGTACATGTATATGTATGCCATGATTATGTAGACTACCTTGTCATTGATCAGCTTCATATTTTAGCATAGATCATGGCTCAGTAAGCTAGTTCAGTAAAATTAGGATTTTGATCGAAAAAAATAGGGGAGAGATGAAATTTTGGGAATTGCATATTGAACCCTATCTGATGAACATACTGAAAATCTCCTGAATTTTTCCATGTGCGTTTGCCGCTAAAGGGCAAAATAAAAAATGGCAGCCAATGCAACGTAATGTGTTATAACTTTACTGCCAAAATATAACGTAGAAACGTGGTTTTTTTTGTGTCTACATATAGGTTTATCACAACCAGAAAACAAATTTTATTATCAATATGTCAAAGAGTCTTGAGGGACAAAACAAATGTGTCGTTTTCCTGGCGCAACATCAACATGATCAAGATGCAATCCCCCAAATAGCATCTCTCCCCTATTGTTTTCCGATCAAAATCCTTATTTTACAGGACTATTTGTGAAAATGTCATGTTGAACAAACACAGACAGGAATAATTGCAAGTGTAATACATCGTACCTACGATTAACAATATCATCGAATCGAAAGTACTTGGAGTTGATATTTTCAGTTGAAATTAGACAAAGTATTTAGTGGATTGGAACTCGAAATGCCTGTTGTAAAACCAATAGAATATCAAATAATTAAATATCAGCATGACATAAAGATTCAATTTTGTAGAGATGCTGCGTGACCGTGATGTAGCGAGTTAAACCTCACAGCAATGTCGAATCCAGTGCTCTGTTGATGTGGACTGTCCCGCATCAAATTCGAAGGTAGATTATCTGAGTATCAACTAAGAAGATATTGCTGGAAAGTTATCATGTACATGTAGTTTTATTAGGATACTGTTGACGCTTGTGAATTTTACCGTTTCTGGCTTCAAAATGGCACTGTGCTGGAACTCCTTTTAAGATATAGATTGATTTGGTTTGCGCATTGGTAGATGCGGTACATTCTGGCCTGTAGTACGCCAGACCTAAATAATAAGGAATAATAAGAAAATGCTGGCAATTGTTACTACTGAGCGGTGACAATTTAATGCCTCCAGCAAAAAAAAGTTTTAGTTCAAATTTTAACATGTTGTGTTAAAGCTGTGATAGTAAAGATATGAATGACTCCGGTACTGAGGTGCGATGTCTTGGGCTTTTCAAAATTAACTTAGATGGCAATGGTAATTGTTGTTATCACAATACTAGCTGTCAGACCAGCATAAACATATTTCCGTAAATAATTGCTTCATACATTATCATGAATTATAATTTTTTTGCAACATCATTTCAATGAAAATGGTATGTTACCTCAATCATTCTCGGACGAAACATACATTTGTGTACAGGTCCTCATACGACAATAAAATGGGCGGGGGCCCTAGGGTAGTGGTTAGCACCGCTGCCTTTCACGCCTGAGTTCGGAGTTCGGTTCCCGGTCTCGACGGTTTCAAAGAAACAAAAATGTTTCTTCCCCATCCACGTGTGAAAGTTAGTATTGTGGGGAGCCTCTGTGACGAGAGGTAGCGTGCTCGGCCTCAGACCGCCAGGGCTCGAATTTCGAATCCTGTGTCTGGAGGACAGTGTCATCTCATTCATCTCACCATCCTCAGGAGGTTCTCCTGGCCCAGTTTAGCCTATATGTGCACAAAGGTGGCCTAAAGCCCGATTCATTTCATTTTATTTACGACAATAAATCCAAAGCAACTTTGACATATATATGTGACGTTTTTAGGTGACATTTCATAAACTGCAGGACTGGAAGGGTCAAAGGAATTAGCACCTTAATTATTGACAATGCAATTAAGCTTATGCTTACATACGACGTTACGTAATAGTAAATGGGCGGACGGGGGGGGGGGGTAGGGGCTGGTGACAATTATTACTACGGTAAGGGTACCAGATTGATCAGTCACATGTGAGAAAATAATGGCTTAAGCATGTTAAGCAATGATGTGTTTTCATAGCAATCATTGCAATTAGCGACAACACATGCAGAATTTGTAGTGAGGGGATTGACCGTTCACACCCCACAGCTAAGTTGCAGTCAAACGATCTATTAACATAATCATAGAAGCGTTTTAATTTCAGTTTCTCACTGATCCTACAGACAAGCCAGTGAAAAATTAAAACGGACATAATAAAGTGACAAGAATAAAAAAATATTCACCTCAGCTGAATCATTGCTCAATAAAATATTAAAAGTTCGTATCAACTCATAAATATATCAGTGCATTAAACACAAATAATTCTCAAGTGTTTTTCGTTACATTTATTCTGTTTGTGATACTTAGTGAGCCAATAACTGAATAAATAGGTAACATATGTGAACTCCGTGTACAGGGCGGGCCCTGGTGCATTTTAAAGTTGGAGATCTCAGGTTCGAACCCCTCTCTGGCCTTCAAGTTTCAAAAATATTTCTTCCCCGCTCACTCGTAATGATTCAATAGCTCAGTACAAAGGTAACAGACATACAGACAGATATTTTATTGATATAAAGAAAAGTTTTATTTGTCATAAAAAAGATAGAATATATGTACAGGTATATATTATAAAAGATGGTTAATTTGATAAAATCACAGGACAGTTTACTTGATATCACATACAGAATTGAAATCATGTTAAATGGCATAGCCATAATAAAACAGCCTAAAAACCCATTCATTTTATGTTTTTGTCCAGTTACACTTTATAAAATGACATCAATTTCTTGTAGGTATATGTTATCATTTGTATGAGGATATCATTAGATTAAATTTAATTGCAAGCTGGACATGCCCTGACACATGTAATGCAAAAATAACACAATCCAAACAGACTCTTATATATAACCTACATTCATTATCCTCCGGAATTAACTTTGGTACGAATTGACATCTAACGATGGTACGATTTAACATCTATGAGTGGTACCAGTTGACATGGGTACGACTTGACATCTGTTGTGTGATAACAGATGTCAATCGTACCATCATCTAATACCTGCCTTGTTGGGTACGAGTTGACATCACTTGTTGTACGAGTTGGTGTACGAGTTGACATGGGTACGAGTTGACATGGGGCGAGTTGACATGGGTACGAGTTGACTGTCACCCTGTGTGCCTACCATAGGGTTGTCGGGAATGCCCGACAAAAAAGGTGTGGTCAAAAATACTTTAGACCTTGCAGTGCTGGGTAAAATCCAAGATGACCGCCATTTGTCTCAGGTCAACAGAATGAAAGCAGATTCGTGATTTTGGTATCTACCATAGTATTAAACATTGTGCAATTACATTCTCAAAAATAATTTTGGACAACGTTTACATGCCGAAAACCACGATGGTGGTCATTAAGCAAACAAAATGCCCATTATAGAGCAAGATATGTGTAGAATATTACAGGAATTGAGACGACATTGGTGTATACCGTGTGGTTTTCAGGTATGCCCGACATGGTGGTGTCACCAGACAATTTTAGGGATGGTAGAAACTATGAGGGTAGCCAGGAGGCTAATAAAATTGCCGTCACAGACAAGCAATAAATGTGTAAAATAATAACTGGAAGCGAGCTAGATATGTGATTTTGGAATCTACCATAGCCACATACAGACGATATTGTGGCCTTTTCAGAAAACATTTCAGGCATTGTTAAGATAATGAAACCCAATTTAGTGGCTATTAGACTGAGACTGCCCACAAATAGGTCGCCTTTAATCATGGTAGATAAGTGATTTTGACAAATGAACGTTCATTTGGGTAGACATACGGTATATAATAACGCAGAACTGTCCAGTTCTGTGATAATAACCTGTGAATCATTATGCAGGCTAGCGTGGCCATACCATAATATACCTAAGTTTTTAGCCTACTTGTAGGTCAAGTGCATAGGCCTGCAAAATAGGGCCTCTAAATATAATATGAATGCATGGTAAGCAGGTAAGGGGATCCAGGCATTAAATAAAAAAAATAGTCCTACAGCCAACATATCTTTTGTTGTTCAGATAGTAGGCCTAGTTAAAATTATTGTTGTTAATATCAATATAGAGTTTCTTTTGCAGGCTTTGTCGTTTTTCAAATGCTTTTTGTTAGTATAGTTTCATCACACCTCACACATTTCTTGTTAGGTCAGTGCGCTGAGGCTGCACTTTTTTTGTTTGCCTTATATCCGCAATCTTGGATTTAGCGATCTCTATCATTTCTAATGTTATTTTCTGGTGGCGTACTCGAAAAAAGCCCTATGGTGGATACCAACATCATGAATCTGCTTCAATAGTATACAAAATGATACCAATTTATTGTTTGACCTTGCACTTGTAACAGCGGTCATCCTTCACTTTACTGGCCACACTACTAGGTCGGGCATACCTGAAAACCCTATTTGTAGACACATGTTTCTGTTCTGTCGAGCAGTATATCATTAATGTTTGACCTTGGCCATCTTGAAAAAATGGCGGATTATGGATCTTTAGAAATATATATGAATTGTCTCTTTGGATACAACTTTTCTAATGGGTCTATGGAACATCCATGCCAAGTGTCATGCGTGCCCTAAAAGTGAGGCGTTTGCCCATTTTTGAGTTCTTAGCATGTGTATTTTAGTCAAAATTAGAGTAAAAAATGGTTCTTATTTTTATTTATTAGTCTAGTATTTTTACTCAGTTGACCTTGAAATTGACGTTTTGACCTTTGAGATCATCACCCCAGAATGATGAAAAAAATACTAGAAATGGATTTTCCAGTCAAAAGTTACGAAAAAGAGGTATTATACTTGTTCACAGATAAATTAGTTAGAAGTATCATATTTGACCTTGAAAATCATATTTTCGCTCACTTGACCTTGATATTTACGTTTTGACCTTGGAGATGACCTCTAATCATTAAAATAGTACCACAAATTGATTATTCATTCAATAACACATCACAAAGAAGTATTACACTTGCTGCTATTTCTATTTGTTAAAAATCATATTTTCGCAGTTTTGACCTTGAAAATCATATTTTCGCTTACTCGACCTTGATATTTACGTTTTGACCTTGAAGATGACCTTGAATCATAGATAGATCCTGTAGTCTGTATTTGAATATCATAGATAGATTCTGTAGTCAAAATCACACCAAAAAGATTTACGTTTGTTCGTAATTGTGTTTGTTAAAAATGACATTTTCATCAATTTGACCTTGGAATGGACCTTTTGACCTTGAAGATGACCTTGAATCATTCAAATAATACCAAAAATGAATTTCCCAGTCAAAATTACATGAAATAGAGGTATTACACTTGTTCGTAGCTTAATTTGTTAAAAAATCATATTTGACCTTGACATTTGACCTTTGACCTTGAATTATGACAAAGTAAAAGCAGAAATCAAAAATGTCCGCTGCTTAAAATTTTCCACTTGGTCCAAGCATCATTCGTGCTAAGTGGCATAATTCTACTACAACATGCAGTGGGGGGTCCATTTCGTGCAGTTAACCTGTCCACTAAATAGTAATGTAATGTATGTCTGTGATTTAGCGATGTTCGACTGCTTATAACTTTCTTGCTAATGAATACGTTCTTATTCAGTGTTTTAACGCCTGTTCACACTCTTTATTTCCATCGCAGAACGTCCGGATTTATCTCGCAAGATTTTCGGTTTTGAACGTCGAGGATCGTGGTTTGTAGGTTGAGGGTCGAGGGGGGTGAGGGGGTAGTCATAAATGTAGATATTCCACATGTAAGGTATATCCCACATAATATGTCTGAACCCTGTCAAGCAGGTGTAAGAGACTGGTGATGTTTGATAGCGTGCTAGCCTTAGTCAATATTTGGATCAATATCAGCGACGGGGATTCAACATGGATACAACTGACAACATGTCTGTCCTTGGTCGTATTAATATATTAGATATATGGCCTGCAGGATCTATCATTATCTAAAGGAAAATAAGAACGAATTGAAAAGGAAATACATAAAGCTTATACACCCCTCTCCTTTGATATGATCTGAATAATGTGATTCAAAATGTATATACACTTTCCAACTTCAACTGACGAAAACTATTTATAATTTTTTATCAAAAGCATACTTTAATATTGATATTTATAAATATAGTGTATTAAATATACCTTTCTTTTAATTTACAAAATCACCACAAAGTATTTGTTCATTTTCAGTGGTATTGTATTTGGCTTGAAATTTGCATGAAAATATATATACGGGGTCCTCAACAGGGGGGTTACTTGGTATCAGTCTGTGTAAATACGGGGTTCTCTACACAAAGGTTTAATGGGTCTCAGGGTCTCAGTCAGATGTATATATACGGGGTACTCACCAAAAAGGTTGAATTGCATAGATAATAGTTGTATTTGATAGTTGAGTTTGTCTAAGAGTTGATGTGACTCTGATAAATTTTGTCTCAATTTAATACTGATGACAACGGCACATTGGCACAGTTTTATTATGAAATAGGAACATGGTTATGACGAAATAAAACTTGACATCAGCAAAAAAGCTTATTTGAAGAGAAGGCGCTGGTTTATCAGTGTATTACCATCAAGCGAATCAACTTGAGTCACCGCAAAATGCATGTAGGGGCCTAAACATCACATTTCATGGCCTCCCAGACACTCAAGAAACATTTTTTAATCCTACAAGTTACACCTACCTCATCCATAGTCATTACTCTTTTCAAACTGGCTCTGCTGCCGCGAGTATATCCATAATTATAGTACAAATTTGGGTTTTAAGCAACACCATTTTTATCTCGCAATCATCTCCTGATCTAGCCATGTACACTCACGTGACAGAAGACGTTCATGTGACAAGAAAATGTTAGGGAGGCCAAGCCAATTAATTAGATTGATATGTCGGTCTATTTCGTGGATATTTATCTCCTGCAGATGTTAACACAGCCTATAATATCTGCATCGGTAGGCCTATATGAAATTACTCCATGCATTTTTTTTTATTTCCACCCTGGTGCATATGACACGTCGATCAAGATTAGACTAATTATTCCTTAATAAATATTAATGGTAAACATAGCATAAACCCTTGACATGGAGGAAAATGATCAATGATGACATATACTGAAACCATGGTTCGCCGCGTCATGGTCATGGTATGCAGGGAATAAAACACTGGCATGCTACCAAATTTACATGTAAATTTACATGCGGATTTAACTGAATTTGGATGCTCTGGTAAAGCAAGGAATTTCAATCTCTATTGAATTTCCTTGGGTAAAGTGAGGGGAGGTGATGGGGTATGCATTCTAATGCCAGGAAGTGGAACTATACCTACCCAGTAAACAGGCGAAGTTGACCCAATGCTGGATTAATGCTGGACCAACGTCGCAGACAGACGTCAGGCCAACATTAATTTAGCATTGGGTCAACGTCTCCTCTTTGTGCATGGGTAGTCTGCAGCTGGCTCATTTTTATACAGTACTAAAGCTGTGGACTTCATTCATATGTAGACTCCGGTCCAACATTGGGCCAGCAACATCTCAACATCTGTGTTTTCTGGGCGAGGGAGGTGGGGTTCATTGTGTCGCACATGGTTGTCTGTATAATAGACAATTGTGTCTTGGTAACTTAGCAGGGGGCTACCGACGAGTCACATTTATTTGTATTTACATTTTTGTGTATAATAAATGAAGTTTCAGTATATTTATTTTCCTTCGAACCAAAATCAGTGTAATTTATGATGATTTTTAACTCTGACGAAAAGAATACTGCACGAAGTAGACTGACATCTCAATCTGACAGAAGTGGAGACAATAAGCAAATGGGATTAAATGGCTCGGCCTACAAAACTTTTTTTTGTGGCATGATTGTGAGTGTACACGGCTAGTTTGGGAAGACATTATGGATGATCGCGGATTAAAAATGGTTTTGCTTAAAACCTGAATTTGTACTAGAATTAGAATATACTCGGGGCAGTAGATCCAGTTCGAAAAGAGTAATAACTATGGATTAGGTAGGTGTAATTTTTAGAATGAAAACATGTTTATTGAATGTCTGGGAGGCCATGAAAGGTGATGTTTACATGCATTTTGTCGTGACCAAGTTGATTCCCTTGTAATTAATGAGTAGATATTTATAAAGAGGCGGTGAATCCCTTTGTGTTTCACACAACGACACACAAAAAAAATTAAGTGGACCGTACACTCTATCACACACACACACGCGCGCTGATACGTGAATCCGGTTTCAGTTTTGTGCACTGGTTCGTTCATATAACATGTGCTGCTAGTTTCCTCAATTGAGTTAATTAATGAAATAAATCTCAGCACCCAGTGCCCTAGATGTCACATACAATTTGTTGGTATCAATTAATAATTTCAAATCGTGACATTCATTCGTTCGTTCGGATACAACGCAAGTAAAATGGCATTTTTTTCATATACATTAAACATGGGATATTTATTGCCGCAGGTGACAGACCAATGAGTGACATACAGGGCACTGTACATGTAGGTAACACTCCAATGAGTGACATACATGGCACTGTATATGTAGGTAACACTCCAATGAGTGACATACAGGGCACTGTACATGTAGGCAACACTCCAATGAGTGACATACAGGGAACTGTACATGTAGGTAACACTCCAATGAGTGACATACAGGGAACTGTACATGTAGGTAACACTCCAATGAGTGACATACAGGGCACTGTACATGTAGGTAACACTTCAATGAGTGACATACAGGGAACTGTACATGTAGTAGGTAACACTCCAATGAGTGACAAACATGGAACTGTACATGTAGGCAACACTCCAATGAGTGACATATAGGGAACTGTACATGTAGGTAACACTCCAATGAGTGACATACAGGGAACTGTACATGTAGGCAACACTCCAATGAGTGACATACAGGGAACTGTACATGTAGTAGGCAACACTCCAATGAGTGACAAACAGGGCACTGTACATGTAGGTAACACTCCAATGAGTGACATACAGTGCACTGTACATGTAGGTAACACTCCAATGAGTGACATACAGGGCACTGTACATGTAGGTAACACTCTAATGAGTGAAAAACACGGCACTGTACAGGTAACATTCCAATGAATGATATGCAAAGAACTGTACATGTAGGTAACACTCTAATGAGTGACATACAGGGAACTGTACATGTAGGTAACACTACAATGAGTGGTATACAGAGAGCTGTACATGTAGGTAACACTCTAATGAGTAAAATACAGGGCACTGTACATGTAGGTCACACTATAATGAGTGACATACAGGGCTCTGTACATGTAATGTAGGTCACCTCTAAAAACACAGGTAATTGGATGGTTTTTTTATAACGTGACACACGTGTTTTTACGGAGTGTCACATATCGACGCTTTCCAATATCGATTACAAATGTTAAGGCTGGATGAGTTTTTTTGTGGCACGCGATGGCTCTAGACTCACCTCCCATCCACCTGGTCATGTCAAACAGCTACCATGGTAGGTGGTTGGCGGAATGACCAATACAAACATCAACTTGCCTCGTATCGGTGTCGCAAAAATGTTGATAGCTGTATTCAAGTTCACCTAACGTACCATATCTAAAGAGGATAATATGATGCTATGGCCAGGTAACATTTTAGGTGTAAAGAAAAGTAAATGTTCATTTTAAAAGTTTATTTTTATACAGTTCTTTATAGAGTCCTATAATAATTTCAGCAAAATCTATATCATGTATATATCATGTAAACTATGTCATGTATACGCTCTATAAACATGATCAAATCAATTTTTAAAAATCTCCATAACCCGTGCATTTAACGTTGGTGCAAAGTAAAGAAATTCAACATACATGTACATCATATGCCACTACGTTGTGCAGTTCGTTTTGGTACATGGTACAGTACATGGTACAGTACTTGGTACAGTAAATGTTACAATACACGGTACAGTAAATGGTCGATACATGATACAGTACATGTTAGAGTACATGCTACAGTACACTGTACAGTACATGATACAGTACACGGTACAGTACATGGTACAGTACATAATACAGTACATGGTACAGTACATGATACAGTACACGATACAGTACATAGTACATACATGGTACATACATGGTACAGTATATGGAAGATACATGATACAGTACATGTTAGAGTACATGCTACAGTACACTGTACAGTACATGGTACGGTACATGGTACAGTACATGGTACAGTACACGGTACATCACATGGTACATACATGATACGGTACATGTTAGAGTACATGGTACAGTACATGGTGAAGTACACGGTACAGTACACGGTACAGTACATGGTACAGTACATGGTACAGTACACGGTACAGCACATGGTACAGTACATGGTACATACATGATACACTACATGTTAGAGTACATGCTACAGTACACGGTATAGTACACGGTACAGTACACGGTACAGTACACGGTACAGTACATGGTACAGTACACGGTACAGTACATGGTACAGTACATGGTAAAGTACACGGTACAGTACACGACACAGTACATAATACATACATGGTACAGTACATGAAAAACCTAAAGGTGCAGGTTTATTATCTGATATCAAGTCTGAAGAACTATCATCCGACTTCACATTTCACCCCCTGGTCACTGGATCTGTTCATTCGTGTGCCATGTCAATTCCACGAAGAGCATACAGTCCTGCAGCCATTTTAGTGCATTGGGCCATATATCCGTTCTAGGCATATTAGTATGTGGCCTATGTAATATCCACCTGCATCGTTCTTTTATAGTAAGGGAGAAAACATCAATTTAAATTTAAATGTGCGTTGGTTACGGGTGGCACCCTTCTGTCCAAGCCCTGTACTAGGGTTAAGCAAAACATGACGTTGATCCATTAAGGTGGTCTGCATAACCATGGTAATAATGACACACATACATGTTCCGCTCCTATTGAGATAAGTAGTGGTTTAAATTTAACAATTTATGATTCTAGTAACTGGGTATATTGTGATGGTTAAAACGTGCACATCACATAACAAATCGGATTGACAATTTACTTAATCATGATAATAGTATCATCTTCATTTTTATATTTTTGACCAGAATATATATATAGACAAGCATGGTAATGCGATGATAACACAGTTCAGAGATCCACACAAAACCGTAATGTACATATATTTCTACTCCCCTAACTTGAATGAGATATATGATATCACCGTCAATAAATATTTGTAATTTGGTGCAGAAGTTAACTTATGTTGTGGGAATATAAGATTAATACACCCGAATTCCAGAGCCCGAAAACCCGAAAAACAGTGCGGTGAAATTGAGCTATCCACAAAATTTCATTTCCTAGAGTAATGCTCATTTGCTAAGGTAATGTTAAAACTACTGACGATCAATTTATTTCATAAATATGGTATGAACACACACCATCTTCAGACAATGTTAGTAACTATCCTAGTCTTGGCAACTAAATGCTATAGAGTGTCGTTGGATTATGTGATATCGCGTAATGACGAGAAGACTGTGATAGCATCATCCGTTGTCACGGGAGAGTATGTTTCCGACCACTGCGCTGTGTAAATTTCAGATTGGAAAACCAAAGGAACATTGGTCAGAGGTTAAATATCGGAAAATAAACAAGATCAAGAATGACGTTTTTTCAAAAGACCTTACATTAATAGTAAATAATTTAGCTACTGCTGGGCATGAAGATCGGGTTGAGTTATATTTCTCATCACTCAGAAATATTTTAGATCAACACGCGCCTGTACAGAATAGGCTTCTTCCAATAAGACCACATAGCCCCTGGTATACAGATGAGATCATACTATCAAATATATATTAAACAACGAAATTTAGTCAAGTGGATGATCACTGATTTCAAACAATCCTATTTCAAAGACAAAACAGAAGAAAATTCAACAAATCCAAGGGCTTTATTCACCATCATCGAGAAAGTATTACATCGGGAGACAGAGAGTGCACTACCAGAACACACAGCTCAAAAGGTACTGGCTGAAAATTTCTCCACCTACTTCTAAAATTTCTAAAATAAGAGCATATCTTGATTCTCAGAAACAATGTTTAAATCCATTGACATTTGATGCATTTAAAACAAATTGCTCGTTTGATTCATTTTCAAGTTTGTCTGAAGATGAAATTGACAAGATTATCAAACAATCACCATCTAAGTCTTGTGATCTAGATCCGTTACCTACATCGCTACTGAAAGAAAACATGTCAAATATTTTACCACTTATCACTGAAATAGTCAATGACTCTCTCTCATCTGGCCACGTTCCAGAAGAATTCAAGGTGGCTCATGTCACTCCATTGTTGAAAAATACATCCCTTGACAAAAACGTTTTGAAAAATTACAGACCAGTTTCAAATTTACCATTTGTAGCAAAAGTATTGGAGCGTGCTGTAGCTAAAC
The DNA here is from genome assembly GCA_964017125.1 of Flabesymbios commensalis. Taxonomy (NCBI): domain Eukaryota; kingdom Metazoa; phylum Annelida; class Polychaeta; order Terebellida; family Flabelligeridae; genus Flabesymbios; species Flabesymbios commensalis. Next base: position 60,534,600 of record OZ024910.1, read on the forward strand.
AGCTACACAACTTCCTTACTGTCAATAACTTACACGAACCTCAGCAATCAGCATATCGCAAGCATCACAGTTCAGGCTATTGATGGCAAAAAATCTGTTATCTTAGTAGTTCTTGATCTATCTGCAGCATTTGATACAATAGACCACACCGTACTACTTCATCGACTTAAACATGACTTTGGCATTACTGGCACAGCCTTGAAATGGTTAGATTTTTATTTGAGTCATAGAGCACAAACAGTCAAAATTGGTGATTCGTTTTCTACAAAACATAAACTTTTATTTGGTGTACCACAAGGATCGGTTCTAGGTTCAGTGCTGTTCTCACTATACTCATCCCCTGTCGCTAAAATAGCGGGGAAATATGGTCTGTGTGTCCAGCTTTACGCAAATGACACACAACTTTACCTCTCATTCACGCCTTGTGAATGGGGAGATGCGCTCGAAAGGGTCGAGGAATGCGTTAAAGAGAATAAGGCGTGGATGGTGGCAAATAAACTTCAATTAAATCGGGATAAAACCCAGATTGTTTTCGTGAGTGTCCCACGTGCTAATTCTGGGGTCTCTGATCTGGTTCATGTCCAAATTGACGGGCATCCTATACCATTCAGTACTTCTGTTAAAAATCTTGGCGTAATTTTTGATAAACAACGCAATATGGAAGCACACGTTAAGTCTCTGTGTCGTTCGTGCATGTTTCATCTCAGAAACATTTCCAATATACGTCGTTTACTTTCTCACAAAATTGCAGAACAACTTATACATGCCTTTGTAACATCCAGACTGGACTACTGCAACTCACTGTTATCCGGACTACCATCCTCAACAATATGCCACCTCCAACGAGTTCAGAACATAGCTGCTAGAATACTAACTCGCACGAAAAAATATGACCACATCACTCCTATACTTCAACATCTCCATTGGCTTCCGGTAAAGGAAAGGATTATTTTCAAAATCATGCTTCTCACATACCGTGGGGTTAATGGAATGGCTCCGACTTATATTGAACGTATGCTGATCCCGTACAAGCCACAACGGAGTCTTAGGTCCAGTGAATCTGGTCAGCTAGTGATACCTCATTCCAGACTGAAAGGTTACGGAGATCGTGCTTTCGCAGTGGTAGCATCCACCTTATGGAATAACCTGCCAGAACATATCCGTAGAGCGAAGACACTGGGATCCTTCAAAACATTGATTAAAACTGAACTTTTTGTGAAAGAATTTTAAAAACAATAGACAGTGCAGTGAATGGACTGACCAAATACCGGCGCTATAGAAGTTTTATTATTATTATTATTATATGGTGGACGTGAAGGTATTTAGGTCTCTAATAACTATATGTCTCCTCCAGACATAGCAGATTAATTATCATTCATACAGGGTATATATTACTTATCTATTATAGAGTATTATTCTTTTGTAATAAACATTGATTATCTAATAATCTATGCAAGACACATGTATCCTACATCAAAAAACATTTCCATGCACACTGTGATGTTATCTCAGATGAAAATATAACTGATAACGTACAGAATCAGGGAGAAGGGCAATACAGTATCAGTTTGCAGATATATAATAAATTCAATGTTCAAATTCGCCACTTTTGGTAAAGAACAATGTCATTCAACCATTCGATAAACACTGGTATAAGTGCGAAAAATACTGAGGTACATGGTGAGACGTTAAATGTTATTACGTCAATCAGACTGTCAGATACTGACAATGTGGTAGTCGTAGGAACTGATGTAAACTTGCTCATTCTGTTTTCGAAACTTTCTCATCATAACAATGCCTAGCTGTGTAAACCTTGAGCTGGTGATATTTATCGTATCATTCAACCGTCTCAAAGGCTTCCAAAACGCCAGCCCATCAATTCTAAAAAAAAAACTTTTAAATTAGTTCATGAACATCAAGAACTAGAACATAAGCCTATTGGAATGTTTCAATGTGTCCTCTTCGGCAATAACTCTGCCACAAAAAGTGGATATTGCTTACGTTGTATTTTAGGCCTGTTTAGCAATAAATACAGTTCTTGCCAGATAAAAATATATTTAACATCTATGAGATTGTGGCTGGAGCTTCATTGATGGAAAACTGCAACCAGTTCTCATGTAGAATGTTCATGCTGCACCTGAAGAACTATCACATTTAGTGTGATTAGGTGTGAATTAGGACCACGAGAAAGTATCCAATGGCGTCCTGGAGTCGCTACATCAATTCCGAAGCGGCACAAAGATGTGATCAATATATTGATGAGGGTGATTATTCTAGCATTATCATTATGCAAGATGATGGCATTCATGGCGCCAAACATAACTTCCTACGAGTAAAATAGTTATGGTACTTGCTGTATAATTGGCGGCCATCTTGGATTTTTCCTTGAAACTACATGTAATATTAAGTTAGAGGTTATTACTGTTCTGTGCACTAGATTTATTGGTAATAAAAACCTATATTTAGCCACCAAAAACAAATTCTATGACTTTTGGGAAAAAGTTTTGGTACGCTATGTATTTTATTGGCAGCCATCTTGGATTTTTAACATTAATTGCTTGATAGTTGACCAGATCTTTGAACATGAAAATGGTATTTTGACCACGAAAGTCAAGTTTGTGTGTCCGCCGTGCACCCAGACGTGATGTATAATCATGATAATTGTGACTTTATCTGCTATTTTGGCGGCCATTCTGTTTTTTAATTTTATAAGGGAAAAACTAAAAATAGAGCTTGGCATGGAGCAGATTTGGAATTAGCATAACCGAATTGTGTAAAAATAACTGCATGACAAATTCTACTAAGAAATGCCTTACACATTTTAAGAATGCCTTTTTTTGAAAAATGGACCCTGACTACTATATAAAACAAAACAATTCAAATTCCTACAATACCATACATTGTGAAACAAATCAACACATATTTTAAATTTTGTTTATTCCCCAGATTTCATAGTGCTTTTTCGTCAATCAATAACTAGCCCGTAACATATAATTTACAGAAGATCACATACCAGCAGGCAAACCTTCTGCCTCAGCTTCTTTATCGCCCCGTGGATAATTATCCCGTGCGTCATGAGATGCAAATACAATAGTTATTATAGAAAAAAGATAACACATAATTCATGTTCCTACAGAAAGCGTCTCAACAATGGTTTGAAGGAGCCGTATTGACATATCGACAAAAGACGAAACAAAACATGAAAGAAAACGTTTACAAATTATGCAAAGGTGTTTGATTATACAGGTATAGTGCTAGATTCAAACACATTTATAAGTACAACGCTGTTCCTGATAGATACACGTTTATTTGAATAATTCAACTTAGATGACGCCTCTTTGTCAAAAAATTCGAGATATTGTTCGTCATTTGAGGCTAAAATTTTCGTGAGCAATACCAGATTTGGGTGATGAAAAAATGGAAGCAAACAAATCAGAACGACAAGGGTTAGCCAAGGGTTAACCGCTGAATTAAATTATTTAAATTTGCATCCACCTGAGGTTGCGTCTCGCTACCGCGCCCTACAACCCCGAGTGGATGAAAATGACACATTATGTGTGTTGTTTCTTTCCCAACAATAGCTATTTTACGCCTAATAAACGCATTAACCCTTCAAGCCCTCACGATGCATTAAAGCATCATTTTACATCACTGAAAAAAACTTAATTTTCCTACTAACAAGGGTTTAAGAACAAAAATTCCCATGAAACTAGTTGACCAATAAATACATGGTGATTTTTTCTAATTTTTAAACCACATCAAATCATCTTCTTCCACTACAAGTCGAGAATTGCGGCAGCACTTCGCGGCTTGTGGTGGATGGAGATGACAATGGTAAAGGGGGAAACCGATTATAGTCGTCATTAGCGGTTTAAGGGTTACCTTTTCTCGTGAACTCACCAATTTTCAGTTTTAAATTCGATGTTTGTAAAGTAACATTTTCACCCAAGTATTGCATAAATAATATATATACATGATATACGCAATTAAAAATTAAATTTATACTCATTATACATGATATATTCCCTAATATATATATTTGTCACGGATGCTAAGGGCTCGTTGTGATAAGAAATCACTGTTAACGGTCGGCATACATCAACTAAACTGGTTTCAAACGTTTTGGTTGGGTCGAGTTGAGTTGCATTGCAAGGTGTATGTAGGAAAACGACTCCATTTTGATTGTCTTGACAACTGGAACAAACTTAATGAAACTGGATAAACAATGATTGATTGAGTTGAGTTATATATGTTATATCCTACTTCCATCATGCGATAATAACTTTGCAATCAACTGGTATGAGGTAGTTTATAAAAGGTGTCAGCACCCCCCTCGTAAATCAGTAATTATTAGTTGTTATTATGTAAATGGTGAGCAATATTAAATTAATAAAAACTATTGCAATCAATGGTGTAATTGCTGATGGTCGTGTGTAGAGAAGGAAGACTAATTATATAACATAGGCTCACATAGATTGATTTAGAGCGCGAAGCACCCGTGACAATGATTATACATCAGAATGAAGACTGAACATAGAGAATGTGGCGTCTTTGTCTGTGAAGAGTAGGCCATCACTGAACACGGTCATCTCTGTGTGTTGATGAGCCACAGCCTTCATAAACAATCCACATATAGTGAAGCCTATAGTAGTAATCACTACCAAGCTCAACACTATGATTATCACTGTGTAACTGCTGCTTATGTGAGAGGCGAACCCATTACCCACCTCTTCTAGCAGCATTGTTTCTGTTTGCTGCCTCACCGCATCCACTGACGCCATTGTCGTCACCACAGATGATGTGTTCGAATCCGCCCAGAGCGAAGCTGTGCTGGCATTGTATTGCATTTCAGGCGTTGTTTTTCAGGTTATTTGCCGCTGCGCCAGACGTTAGGCGTGTTATCTGGGTGATATGGACACCTGGTCGTCACGTAATACATGCCTGTAAGACGACACCATAATGACCCAACAGGTCACACTGAACGCCACACTCCTGCTCAAATAACCCGTCTGTGTCTCTGGTCGATTAATGTCTCGATTTTCTGTGACTGAGTGATGTATAAGCAGGAAGAAGAAACCTTTACCTGGTGCTATTATATGTAGATTACCTACATATCCGCTTGTCACATCCAGGCCAATATTCACCTCTCCTTCTCTCTCACCCACGCTCTCTCCCTCTGCCTGTTATAACCTGTAGCTGGTGGTAAAAACAAGAATGCATATATTATAATGAATCAGCTAGAGCTTAAATGTTCACCATCTGAATACAAATGAAATGATAAAATTATATTAGTGATACAACTATGTTTATTAATTATTGTTGTAAATTGCCCTAAATTGAGAAATATATAGATCGTCCAATCATTATTCATTTTTTAAAAATCTGTATGATATGTATTATTAGTGGAGTTTTGTGCATTTCTAACTGGAAATTGTCTCCCCAATTTTGATTCAAAATAAATTGTAAAAGTCTGAACGGTTTTCAGTTTATTTAGTTCTAAATTATGACATTCATACACTGCTTAGTGAGTCTCAATCTTTTCATTTATTTATTTATTTATTTTTTCGACTTGATGCATACAAATCAAATGACAGTATTTACAATATGAGTTGTAACGTAAAAATACATATTAAAATAAGTGTATGCAAGGAATGACAATACAGGTGATCACCACCCAATGAGTTTGACATCCAGAAAAATAAATCCATATGACAATGTCTTAACCCTTTAACCGCCAAATTATTCAATTAGAATTTTCACCCACTTGAAGTTGTGTCTCGCTGACGCGATCCACAAATTCAGGTGAGTGAAAATTATTCAGATTTGACAAAATGGAGCTCAACTCTTTTCAAATCTTGCTGGTTGATGTCACATTTTATCTTTAACATATTTAAAATGCGGTACTTAATGTGCTAATAAAAAATGAAAACCCGACTATATGCGACACCGGCGGTTAAAGGGTTAATTGGATAATAGACGAATAGACTTATGTAAAAAAAATATGCAATAAATAGGGTTAAAATCATTATTGTACAATAAATAAAAATATGTGTTACATAAACTATGTCGGTAATAAAATCATTAAACGCACACGTACATTAGTCAACATCTTCTAATGTAATAACAGCTCGTAATTAATGTAATTATCAGGTCTGAAGAGACCGCTATTATGTAGGACTGGATCGATTGCCTAACTCTAGCCAGCAGATATTTACCTGTTGTTGACAGGGACGTGCCTTGCGTATGTACGTATCCAGCTGTGACAGGGACCTGCCTTGCGTATGTACGTATCCAGCTGTGACAGGGACCTGCTTTGCGTATGTACGTATCCAGCTGTGACAGGGACGTGCCTTGCGTATGTACGTATCAAGCTTTGACAGGGACCTGCCTTGCGTATGTACGTATCCAGCTGTGACAGGGACCTGCCTTGCGTATGTACGTATCTAGCTGTGACAGGGACCTGCCTTGCGTATGTACGTATCTAGCTGTGACAGGGACCTGCCTTGCATATGTACGTATCCAGCTGTGACAGAGACCTGCCTTGCGTATGTACGTATCCAGACTGACAGGGACCTGCCTTGCGTATGTACGTATCCAGCTGTTCTCTGGTGCTCCACGCTCCACAACAATGACGCTTAAAGCCTTACAACGAGTTGTCGCCTCACCTAGCACATTAGTGACGTGCTAATTAAGACGTCCGCATTTCTGGTCCGCTAATGTCCAGTCATCAGATTACGCCTCTGCAAATCCGCATAGTACATATCAGTATTACGCACCTGGAGAATTCACTAAATTAGGTTGTTATTATTGTGTGTCATATATAACATTGTACATGAGGGTATGTCGTCATATGTACTGCTTTACTACTGCTTTATATCTGTAAATATATCATTATAAAGTAATACCAGTACCACCCTTCACATGTATATGATATGATGTGTCGTGCACTAACATTGCGTCCCTGAGGCTACAAGTCATACTGGTCCATATATGCCGCTCCTCTCTGTCAGCCACTGCCAGCTATCACATATAGTGACATACCGTACAATAAACTGGGTGAAATAAAACAATTCACAATGGTGTGAAATTAACTAATGCTATGATATCAGTGCTTCAATCTGTTGATGTCCGGCATTCAATTAGCTGATAGTTCTTTCATTTCCACCATAATCCACAGTGGTGTGCAACATATCATCATTTAGACGTTGTATGATGCGGAGTTGATTGATTTTTTGTCCGAATATATATCATGCAATTAGATACATCACAATCACTTCTGCACATAGCAGGTACGTCAAACATTTTTGCAGTTTGTATTCAGATTCTAATTCTAATTTATTGGACACAGATGTGTGTGTGTGTATTGCAGGCCGTGAGCTACATGGTACACAAAGGGCATGTGAGGCCACGCTGCCTTAGTGAGTTGCCGGCATGCAGCACGCTGAAGACAAACATCATAGTAGGCTGGAGTTTATCAGATGACGAACCCCCTCCCCTCCCTATTACACTCACAACAGCTGCACCAGCACCTCTACAGCAGCAGCACGCCATCAGAGAGTACGCCATCAGCATCATGGCCGCATCACTGCACAAGCATTAGCACAGCATCATCATGTCATCATCACAGCACAGGTACCATATCATCAAATCATCATCATCATCATCATCATCATCATCATCATCATCATCATCATCATCATCATCATCATCATCATCATCATCATCATCATCATCATCATCATCATCATCATCATCATCATACATCATCATCACCGCCATCATCACAGCACCAGCACAAGAGAGGATCATCAGATCATTAACATAATCAGCCCATTTGAATAACATCAGAGCATTAACATAATCAACACTTATGAATAACACCATAATATCAGCATAATCAACACTTATGAATGACACCATAATATCAGCATAATCAACAGAGGAGAACAACATCATACCATCACCATAATCAACAGAGGAGAACAACAGCATAACATCACCATAATCAACACAGAAGAAAAAACATCATAACATCACCATAATCAACACAGGAGAACAACGGCATAACATCACCATAATCAACAGAGAAGAACAACAGCATAACATCGCCATAATCAACACAGAAGAAAAAACATCATAACATCGCCATAATCAACAGAGGAGAACAACATTATAACATCACCATAATCAACAGAGGAGAACAACATCATACCATCACCATATTGAACACAGAAGAACAACAGCATAACATCACCATAATCAACACAGAAGAAAAAAAATCAGAACATCACCATAATCAACACAGGAGAACAACAGCATAACATCGCCATAATCAACACAGGAGAACAACATCATAACATCACCATAATCAACAGAGGAGAACAACATCATAACATCACCATAATCAACAGAGGAGAACAACATCATACCATCACCATAATCAACAGAGGAGAACAACAGCACAACATCACCATAATCAACACAGAAGAAAAATAATCAAAACATCACCATAATCAACACAGGAGAACAACAGCATAACATCACCATAATCAACAGAGGAGAACAACAGCATAACATCACCATAATCAACACAGGAGAACAACATCATAACATCACCATAATCAACAGAGGAGAACAACATCATAACATCATCATAATCAACAGAGGAGAACAACATCATACCATCACCATATTGAACACAGAAGAACAACATCATAACATCGCCACGATCAACACAGGAGAACAACATCATAACATCACCATAATCAACACAGGAGAACAACATCATACCATCACCATACTTAACAAAGGAGAACAACATCATAACATCACCACGATCAACACAGGAGAACAACATCATAACATCACCATAATCAACACAGGAGAACAACATCATACCATCACCATACTTAACAAAGAAGAACAACATCATAACATCACCACGATCAACACAGGAGAACAACATCATTAACATCACCATAATCAACAGAGAAGAACAACAGCATAACATCACCACAATCAACACAGGAGAACAACATCATAACATCACCATAATCAACACAGGAGAACAACATCATAACATCACTATAATCAACAGAAAAGAACAACAGCATAACATCACCACGATCAACACAGGAGAACAACATCAATAACATCACCATAATCAACACAGGAGAACAACATCATAACATCACCATAATCAACAGAAAAGAACAACAGCATAACATCACCACGATCAACACAGGAGAACAACATCAATAACATCACCATAATCAACAGAGAAGAACAGCAGCATAACATCACCACGATCAACACAGGAGAACAACATCAATAACATCACCACGATCAACACAGGAGAACAACATCATAACATCACCACGATCAACACAGGAGAACAACATCAATAACATCACCATAATCAACACAGAAGAAAAAACATCATAACATCACCATAATCAACAGAGAAGAACAGCAGCATAACATCACCACGATCAACACAGGAGAACAACATCAATAACATCACCATAATCAACAGAGAAGAACAGCAGCATAACATCGCCATAATCAACAAAGGAGAACAACATCATAACATCACCACGATCAACACAGGAGAACAACATCATTAACATCACCATAATCAACAGAGAAGAACAGCAGCATAACATCACCACGATCAACACAGGAGAACAACATCAATAACATCACCACGATCAACACAGGAGAACAACATCAATAACATCACCATAATCAACACAGAAGAAAAACATCATAACATCACCATAATCAACAGAGAAGAACAGCAGCATAACATCGCCATAATCAACAAAGGAGAACAACATCATAACATCACCACGATCAACACAGGAGAACAACATCATACCATCACCATAATCAACAGAGAAGAACAACAGCATAACATCACCACGATCAACACAGGAGAACAACATCAATAACATCACCATAATCAACACAGAAGAAAAACATCATAACATCACCATTATCAACAGAGAAGAACAGCAGCATAACATCACCATAATCAACAGAGGAGAACAACAGCATAACATCACCATAAACAACAGAGGAGAACAACAGCATAACATGATCATAATCAACAAAAGTGACCAACAACATAGCATCGTAGATTATACCCCATGATATACGTCACTAATAGGTCAAGGGTCAGGATGGTCGTTTTATGTTTTTGGGCTGTTACTTCCGTCAGATCACCTGTACCGGATCACAGCCATGTACTGCGGTCAGCAGGTCACGTGCTGGCTTACACTTCATGTGGTTTAGTTGGAATTAACCAGACGGTTGGCTGTTTTGGACATATCCAACAGCTGGTCAGAAGCATGAATGGCGAAAGTGAGTCATTGTAGTGGCTGGAGTAAATTTCCATGTGGTTAGATTACGTCTGACGTGAAACTACAAGTGGAAGAAAATAAGTTTTTTAGTTTTTTTTAAAGTTTTTTAGTTTTTTTTAATGTACCAGGTAACACTACATGGTCTGGAATCGTTAATAAATCGATTGAAGTTGTTGATAAAATTATTTACTTTAGCAGATACGTTTTGGCATTATGACGGGGTATTTCCGCAAATGCTATTAGATAGCATGTCTGATCTAAGCAAATGTTATCTTATCACATATTATCTGAGCACATGCTATCTTATAACACGCTATCTGGTCACATGCTATCTTATCACATGGTATCTTATCACATGCTATCTTATCACATGCTATCTGATCACATGCTATCTGAGCACTTGCTATCCTTTAACATGAAATCTGATCACATGCTATCTGAGCACTTGCTATCCTTTAACATGGTATCTGATCACATGATATCCTTTAACATGGTATCTGATCACATGATATCCTTTATTTTGGTATCTGATCTCATGATATCTTATCACATGCTATATTATCACATGTTATCTTAGCACACGCTATCTGAGCACATGCTATCTGAGCACATCTTATCACATGGTATCTGAGCACAGGCTATCTGAGCACATCTTATCACATGGTATCTGAGGACATGAGCACATGGTATCTTATCACATTCTATGTTGTCACATTATATCTTAGCACATGCTATCTGATCACGTGGTATATGAGCACTTGCTATCTGAGCACATTGTAGGTCTGTGTTTGTGTTGTTGGTTGTAGTGGTTGTGGTGGTGGTGTTTGTGTTGTTGTTGTTGTTGGTGTTGTTGGTGGTGGTGGTGGTGGTTGTGGTGGTTGTGGTGGTGGTGTTTGTGTTGTTGGTGTTGGTGGTGGTGGTGATGGTGGTGTTGATGGTGGTGGTGGTAGTGGTGGTGGTTGTAGTGGTTGTAGTGGTGGTGTTTGTGTTGCTGGTTGTAGTGGTTGTGGTGTTTGTGTTGTTGTTGTTGTTGTTGTTGTTGGTGGTGGTGGTGGTGGAGGGTGATGGTGGTGGTGGTTGTGGTGGTAGTGTTTGTGTTGTTGGTGTTGGTGCTGGTGGTGGTGATGGTGGCGGCGGTGGTGGTGGCGGTGGGGGTGGTCGTGGTATGTGGTCGTGGTCGTGTTTTAGTGGTGGTGGTGGTGTTGGTGGTGGTTGTGATTGTTGTGTTTGTGTTGTTGGTGGTGATGGTATTTGTACTGGTGGTATTGGTGGTAGTGGTGGTAGTGGTGGTGGTCGTAGTGGCTGTGGTGGGTGTGTTTGTGTTTGGTTTTGTTTGTGTTTGGTTGTGGTTGTTGTGGTGATGGTGGTGGTGATGGTGGCGGCGGTGGTGGTGGCGGTGGGGGTGATGGTGGTATCTGATCGCATGATATCCTTTATTTTGGTATCTGATCTCATGATATCTTATCGCATGCTATATTATCACATGTTATCTTATCACACGCTATTTGAGCACATGCTATCTGAGCACATCTTATCACATGGTATCTGAGCACAGGCTATCTGAGCACATCTTATCACATGGTATCTGAGCACATGAGCACATGGTATCTTATCACATGCTATGTTATCACATGATATCTTAGCACATGCTATCTGATTACGTGGTATATGAGCACTTGCTATCCGAGCACATTGTAGGTCTGTGTTTGTGTTGTTGGTTGTAGTGGTTGTGGTGATGGTGCTTGTGTTGTTGTTGTTGTTGGTGTTGTTGTTGTTGGTGGTGGTGGTGGTTGTGAAGGTTGTGGTGGTGGTGTTTGTGTTGTTGGTGTTGGTGGTGGTGGTGATGGTGGTGTTGGTGTTGGTGGTGGTGGTGGTAGTGGTGGTGGTTGTAGTGGTTGTGGTGGTGGTGTTTGTGTTGCTGGTTGTAGTGGTTGTGGTGGTGGTGTTTGTGTTGCTGGTTGTAGTGGTTGTGGTGGTGGTGTTTGTGTTGTTGTTGTTGTTGTTGTTGTTGTTGTTGGTGGTGGTGGTGGTGGTGGTGGTGGTGGTGGGGGTTGTGGTGGTGGTGGTGGTGTTTGTGTTGTTGGTGTTGGTGCTGGTGGTGGTGATGGTGGAGGCGGTGGTGGTGGCGGTGGGGGTGGTGGTGTTTGTGGTGGTCGTGGTGGTGGTGGTGGTCGTGGTCGTGTTTTAGTGGTGATGGTGGTGTTGGTGGTGGTTGTGATTGTTGTGTTTGTGTTGTTGGTGGTGATGGTATTTGTACTGGTGGTATTGGTGGTGGTGGTAGTGGTGGTGGTTGTAGTGGTTTTGGTGGTTGTGTTTGTGTTTGGTTTTGTTTGTGTTTGGTTGTGGTTATTGTGGTGATGGTGGTGTTGGTGGTGGTGGTGATTGTAGTGGTTGTGGTGGGGGTGTCTGTAATGGTGGTGGTGGTGTTTGACGTGGTGCTGGTGGTGATGGTGGTGGTTGTGATTGTGGTGTTTTTGTTGTTGTTGGTGATGGTATTTGTACTGGTGACATTGGTGGTGGTGGTGGTTGTAGTGGTTGTGGTGGTGGTGTTTGTGTTGTTGTTGTTGTTGGTGGTGGTGGTGGTTGTGGTGGTGGTGGTGGTGTTGGTGTTGTTGGTGTTGGTGTTGGTGGTTGTGATGGTGGTCGTGGTGGTGATGGTGGTCGTGGTGTTTTTGTTGTTTTTGGTGGTGGTGGTGGTGGTGGTGGTAGTGGTGGTGGTGTTTGTGTTGTTGGTGTTGGTGTTGGTGTTGGTGTTGGTGGTGGTGGTGGTGGTGGTGGTGGTGGTGATGTAGCATCTATAGTCCTATATCTGGGTGAACTCCTAGCGTTGATCGCTGCGCTCGCAGATAGTTCTAGGCTTACACGCGACAAATCTCATCTCTACTTTTCTTATGTCTTAATATTATGTTCCAGTATATACATATACTTACAAGTAGTGTAGGATTCTGGCCTAGGCCTACTCTGGTGGGGTAGATCTTGTCAGGAAATAGAGCATTTACATGTGTAAACATCATTAATTTACAATTATTCTTGAGAATATGGAAGATATCAACCGAAGCTAATTTTCTCAGTAAGGGTAATAATTATTGGCAATTCCCATGCAGTGCCATCTTACCCTGGCAGTTTTGGGTATTGATTAAAAGGGCTAGATGATTAAGCCTGCTACCGGGAATTATATTTGGGCCCACCAGTTTTGTTTTAAACGCATTTGCTACCCAATATCATTTATGCTTGGGCAACGTTTTCTGTGGGCTGAGGCCTACCATTATTATTTTATAGAGTTATAATATTTGCCTTGGGACATGAGTTGGCCATGAGCATATAGGTATGAGTTGGGCATTAGTTATTCAAATTAATTCAAGCCACTGTTCTGCACATGTACAAGCACAATGAAATAGTGCTGCAGCAATTGTGAGATTTTTTTCACCACCCAAACACAAATTTTAACAAGATACATCTTATACAAAATTAAAGATATGAATCTCAGGAATATGAATATTGGCTATGCCAATGCGGCTGGACAACATTGGTGAGCTAATCTTTTATGTCCCATGGTAAAACAATTGAGAAATATTAGCACATGCGATATACCATATAACAGGAAATTAAATTTAAATTTCTAATAATACTTCACCCATTGCAGTAGAGTAAATAGTCGTCCCAAACATGCCCAAACATCTTTTTCAATATAAAATAATGGAAACTAACAACAAAACAAACTATTCAACATGGTCATAGAAAACGGCATATTAAATCGTTTTATCCATATCTGGGCTATGTTATCTGAACCCAGATATATGTGTAAGCTTATGCTTAAAAATGTGTGTTATTTATTTTTATAAATGTCATACATTGATTTTAAAGAAAGAACATCACAGCTTTTCATGAAAATATGCATATTTAGCCTGGGTTGAAAAATAAAACTTGAAACTTTGCTCGAGATTTTAGTGTATAGGGGCCTACTTTATCATGTTTATTATCCACTTGTTGTTTGTGTGCGCTGAATTCGAATCTGTCGGATGGACCTAACATTAAAGAAATGTTGACATTCACTTTCAAATTAGCAAAACACAAAATGGCCACCAAAATGTTAAGAAAACCTTATATTTGTGAAAAATATTGACAATTTTATGGTTGGAGACCTTTCAGAATTCATTAAGGAGCGCCTCAAAATGAAAAAAATCTTGGTGGAGAATCCCCCAAACACCTGTAAACGGGTTTTATCCGTGACACAAATCCTGGTCACGGCACCAATGTAAATGGGTTTTATCCGTGACCAAATCCTGGTCACGGCACCAATGTAAACGGGTCTTATCCGTGATACGTTGACACGCTATCGTCGGGTGTCCAAATGTTCTGGCACGGCAAACAAAACACTCGTGGATAAAATTAACTTAACTCTTGAATATATATAAAATATATATTAAGCATAAAACATTCAATTTCTCAGTACACTGATGTTAGTACTTATATCTTGTTGTGTAATTTGCTGATAATTTTGCTGTTGCTTCAGTGATCTACAAGATGTTAGATACCGAAGCAACTCCCACTAAACTTAGCCAAACCCGAAAAGTCTCTGTTAGAATTCTACCCAATTTCTCTCTAAATTTTCCTCTGAATTTTCCTCTGAATTTCCTCTCGAAGGCTGCGGGCGCCTTCCTCTATAGCGGATCCCGACGGGCGCGGTCACTTCCTGTGGTGAAATGACGTCTCCACCAATCAGGATCCTTACTTTGATATACATTCACATTCCTGGGCTGTTTTCCAGAACCGACTCACACAGGCCTCCAGAACTAGGGGACGTCCTGTATGACAATTAGTACTTGTCGCAGTACCGTCTCCACCAGGTGGTTCTCATGTAAACAGCCCAGGACAGAATGTTTATTCCACCCCTTAATTACAGAAACCCCCAATTTAGACACCTGTTACTTAACATTGTTACACACCCCTAGCAAAGAGTTTCTGCCTTCGGTGCAAATGCAGAGCGCCTCTTCGCGGCTGAAATAGTAGGAGTACACAGTCATATCAAATCAGGCTCGCCCCCCCCCCCACCACATGCAAATATCTTTCTTCGCCTATGTCAGGGATGGGGTCAAATACACTTGACCAAATACAAATACGATGTCGTAAAATTGTTTAAATACAAATACCATCACGAAGCATTGAAAAATATCAAATTCAAATACAAATACTTTCTTTAAAATACAAATACAATTTTTTTAAGAATGTGCTCTCAAGAATCAACTTTGTTTAATCGCATGCATATCTAATTTTGTATCGTAATCCTGTACATCTGGTAATATTCGAGAAGTTTTAATTTTCGCGAGGATGAAAGATTTGCGAATCTAATAATCTCGCGATTATTTCTATCAGAAATCATGAGTAAACGATCAATGAGTCAACTATAGGTCTCCTTATTTTGATAAAGAACCAACGTAAGTAAGTATACTAGCAAAAAATGTACATCTATGGTAGCAATGAAGTACAATATTTTGAGTATTTTTTATCATAATGTACGATTATATAGTGACGCATTTGAATTTTCGTGAAAGTTATGCACAAATTTTAACTATTCACGCCTATCATTTTACAGCTCCTTCACGCTGCTTCAATGTTTGATAACCCTTTAACCGCCAAATTATTCAATTTGAATTTTCACCCACTTGAAGTTGTGTCTCGCTGACGCGATCCACAACTTCGAGTGAGTGAAAATTATTCAGATTTGACAAAATAGAGGTCAACTCTTTTCAAATCTTGCTGGTTGATGTCACAGTTTATCTTTACCATAATATTTAAAATTTGGTACTTAATGTGCTAATAAAAAATGAAAACCCGAATATATGCGACACCGGCGGTTGAAGGGTTAAACATTTATATATATACACATATTTATTTCCATGATTTCGGATGTTGACCCAGCAGTGAATCATCGCTGGTGTAACGGTCTGGGTGCGTTAGGAGGGTCGACACTAGTCATAGTGTGTTTACTGATGGCTAATAACCCTTTGAGCGCTAGTACTAGTTTTTAATGTGTTTTATCAGCGGGTTAAATCACAGTTATTAGGAATTAAATAAATGTTTGAACATGAAGATTTCCAACTGTTTGGTCTCAAATTAAACGAATGTAAGTAACTCACCTATTTTGAGTTGTTGGTCGCTGTATCAAGACACAACTACAAGTTGGTTAAAAGTTATATCAGATAACTTAGCGCTTAAAGAATAACCGATATGTGGGATTTTTATCGCCTGGAATCGCGTCGCGCCGCGCCGCCCGATATGTGAACACAACCTGCTTCTATCATTTGCCCTACACTTCAAGCCGCATCGCGTCGCGTCGCGTCGTTCATATTGCAAACGCAGCTCAACGCCGCTGATGACACCTTTCCCAGGTGATGTATTAACTCTTTAACCGCCGGTGTCGCATATATTGAGGTTTTCATTTTTTATTAGCACATTAAGTACAACATTTAAAATATGGTAAAGATTAAATGTGACATCAACCAGCAAGATTTGAAAAGAGTTGACATCCATTTTGTCAAATATGAATAATTTGCACTCACTTGAAGTTGTGGATCGCGTCAGCGAGACACAACTTTAAGTGGGTGAAAATTCAGATAATATAATAGGAAAATATAATAGGCCAATCATGCGATTGTAAGGCAGCATTGAAGCAAAAAAAGTACAATGTAAAAGATTTCAAATTAAAGGAGTTCAATTTTAAGGTAATCCATAGAATTTTGTCATGTGAAATAAATTTGAAAAAATGGAAATTGCAAGACCATGATAAATGTATTGAATGTGGTAACCAACACTCTATCTTACATCTACTTTATGAATGTCCTAATTCGGGTATTTCGTGGAGACTTGTAGAGGAATGCTTTGGCTACTCTGTATCACCTTATAAGATAATTTTCGGCGACAGTGAGGAAACATATATTAATTTTATAATATCCCTAATTTGTTATTTACTTTATAAATATTGGTTACTAAGGAAAAATGAACATATCACTTTGTCTTTAAAATATTTCATGGTCAACGAGATAGAATACAGAAATCAAGTGTATAGAATACTAAATTGGGCAGAAATACAGGTAAATATAAACAAATTAAAACATTACATTTTGCTCTTTATATAAGATTATAATAATGTATGAGCTATAGGAGAAAAACACCATATGTTCAAGCCCGTATTATAATATGTATAAATATTATTGAGTAACTCCTAGAAGAATTGTTTCCACTGATATATTGGTTTGAGTGTGTTTATATTGAGAGTGCTTGGTATACTTCTGGGTCTAATCTTTCAGCATTGTTAGTACGTAAAAGTAATTTTAAAGGATTAATTAAATCATCTTATCTAATTTCTTTAATTAACTTAAGAGAATGTAAATTATATCAAGTTATTACAGCATCTAAACCCAATTACAGTTATTGCACTTATGTATTCCTCCATTTACGTGATTTTTACAAATGTAATATACATCATCCCTTTTCGCAAGTAGGAGTGATAAGCAAGATATCTGTCTGCAGCTATAACTATATATTCCAACACACATGCATGCCGTGATCAGGTGATATACTTTTTTTTTTTTTTTATCCGTGCATGTGAGTGGTAATATGTTGTGTTGTTGTGTCTTTTAAATGTTGTGACCTCACCATAATATTATTGTGACCTCACCATAATATTGGTGAGGTCACGGCAGCTGGTCTCGAGGGTCAAGATCTAGAACACTTGATCTTGGCTCTCAAGACCAGAGAGGCATACACAACTGAACCCTATTAAATAAATTATTTGAATTATGTAATAACAGTATTTTACAAGCATAATATTCAGCGTTACAATAATAAATAATATACTGGTGGCACGGCATACACAGGACTCGAGCCCTTTGTTGGGTCGGTGTTTGGCCAGCGCTGCAAACGCTGGCCCAGCACTGACCCCGCATCCTTTTTTGGCGTGTTGTGTATGCTGGTTAAAACGCACGACGGTTGACCATGTTCTGATTTGGTGTCTGGACATCTTTCCGGCAGTGGTCAGACATTATACTAACAGCAGGCGCAGGGTGTTGAATAGGTGTTACTTTAGCGTTGGTTCAGCGTCGTCGATTGTCGATCAACGCTGAACCAACAGCAAAATTATCTTCTTTCCTCAGCAGGCGCAGGGTGTTGAATCGGTGTCGCTTCAGCGTTGGTTCGGTGTCGTCGATAGTGGACCGGTGTTGAACCGGCATTGCTTTCACCGTCTTGTGTCTGGTGGATCATGTATTGTCAACTGTGATACCATACCACATAGCCAGAAAACGGGAGACGCTGGCATGGTGTTAATTCGGTGCCGGGCCAGCGTTTATGTATTGTGACAGTGTTTCGCGTTCACTGAGTTTTTTCTGTGAACATGACTGTGTCAGTAACTCGCATTGGGCCGATGTCGATTCTTTGTTCTTTTACAATGAGTCGGCAACGGCTTCAATGAATGTGCTTTTAAATGAACAATTTATTTACTGATAATACATAATTTGTATTTGTATTGTACATTTTAGTCAATAAAAAAAAATTAAAAAAATAAGTGTGTGAAAATTCAAATTGAATAATTTGGCAGTTAAAGGGTTAACGATGACACCTTTCCCAGGTGATTATTAAGCATATTGTCGAATTCAATTAAACTTCGCATATATAACATGTTTATTATCTCGTATAAATATGTCATCTAACACATGTAAAAAAAACGAAATAACATTATGAAGCAAGGTATTCAAAGATATAAAACGTATCTGGACTTTGATATCTATATGGCTATGTTTCATAATCGTTTCATACTTTCTAGGTTAATTTTCACGTTCTGTAAAATTGGTCTGATGAGGCGCGAAGTCCTGCAAGCAATTCGTTGTCACTGTATACACATGACGCACATATTATATTTATATAGGTCCGTGGACATTGGCTCAATATAGTTTCAATGCGTCAGAAGCCGGACAAGAATTGCCACATCGTTGCTGCAATTAGAGTGGTAGATAAGCTAGCAATTATATCACGATTTTTATCTTTGAGAATTAAACCTCTTAAATATCAAGAGAAAAATAGATAAAAGAAAAAACTATTTAATCCACTGCATCATGCAATGCATCATTAGAACGGAAATTACCTTTTATATGGTATATCGCAAGTGCAGAAAAACAACAACGACAGACGTTTGCGTAGCCCTACCCCCTAATTTTAGAAAGGTTTGGGGGTACCCCCCTATAAGGGGTCAAAATATAAATTTCATCCCTATTGTTTTGCTGTTAACATCTCATTTCATGTTTTAGACATCAAGGTTTAAAAAAAAAGTTGGTGTGGGTGAAATATGGGGGGGGGGGATGCATGGTGGGTGGTTCTAGCCCATGGCCTGAAAGGGTCTCCCTTGTTAGCTGCTAGCGATTAAAAGTCATGGCCCACTGATTTTGGAGCACATGCCCAATACAGGCGCACATTGGAGCACCGTCTTCAAGGCTTATGTCATTGATTAAAATGCAATGTTAAAACGAAAACTAATACATAAATCAATTTGTCAGCTCAACCAGATATATACAAATATTATAGGTCATATGTGCCAAATATTAAATGCGAGCTCAGCAAAACATTGTACTTTATGTAAACGCTAATTTTAATAGAAATGGATTTTTTTACGAATACAAATCCGTATTTGACCCCATCCCTGCTAGTTATGGTGATCTATTTGTTTTATAGTCTTGATTAGTGAAATAATAGAAAGAGATAAATCAGCACCTCGTCGGATGACATGAGATATCCGGATCCTGTGATGTCAGGTAAAATGACAGAGATTCAGGATACAGGATGCTCATCAACCTCCGGCTGCGGCTTACCTCAGGAAGTCATAGGGCACCATGGGCAAAGGCCAAAACGTGTCCTGTCTCAAATAATAAGACATTGTTTGCTTTAATAAGTCAAAAATGTTTAATATCTTCACTCTCAAATATCATATTATTTTCGGAATTTTTTTGGAAAGATTTATTCTTTATAGGAAAAAAATAAATACGCTTAGAGTGTTGCCCATGTAGTTTCCTACTAACAGAAACATTACAAGTATTTGACACGATATATTTTGTAAAAGATAGACATAGCCGAGCGCAAAACCAACAAATAACACGAAGTATGTATACATCATCAAATATGATTAAATTTAGTAAGTGAACATAAACTTATCACAGGAAAAACATTGTGTTCAGCATTATCTGAATGCAATATTGCTTAACAACTGCATCAGATTTATCCGTAGTTCTGATATAACTATCGTCACTACACTGCCCATTTTTTTCAGATAAGCCCCCCCTATGGCTAAATAATTACAATAAATTTCTATAAAGACGAAACGACAAACCATTGTTAGTATAATTTTACCTCGTGTCTGTGACGCTGACGACAAACCATTGTTAGTATAAGGTTACCTCGTGTGTGTGACGCTGACGACAAACCATTGTTAGTATAAGGTTACCTCGCGTCTGTGACGATGGTCCAGCATTTTACAAGCAGTAGGCCTATGTCGAAGTGTTTTCCGGAGCCTCCATCACTATGACCCGTTTGAACGACGTACTAACGATTTGGGGAAGATTTATTTCGGGCTTATCAAGGCAGCCATAAGAATAAAGCTTTTGTATCTCGTTCTTATTTTTGGAGGAATGTCTCAGATATTAATATCATATAAATTTTCTCTAACTTCCATTCGAAAAGCTATGATCATTTTAATTGTTTTATTGGAAGTAAAAGAAGGTTCAGATAATTTTAACTTTAAGATGTTTATTAGAATAATCTCCTGGATACGAGCTGAATAACGGGATGCGAATTACCTTTTTCGATTAGAGACGGCCGAAGGTAATGCTCCCTAAATCGTTAGTACGGTATTCGTACGGGTCAGTCATTATGACCCGGCTTGCATAGAATATAATATAACTACATAGATCAACAAGAGAATCGTTAGGGACGCTCCATTTGATATCTGGGGGGGGGGGGCCTAGAAAAAAATTGAAAAAAATAGTTTGTCACCACAAAAGTCAGAAAAAAAAAGTTTGTTGAAAATGTGGGCAGAAAAAAAATTGTCGAAATTGATGAAAAATATGTTGACGAGAAAAAACACCAAATGGTAACGTACATAATAGGGAAAGCATACGTCAAAAAATTTCTTCGACGAAACATTGTCGGAAAAATTGTCGGACGTTTATCGCCAAAAAAAAGATATGTTTTGATATCTAATGGTGCGTCCCTTAATGTTCCTACAGTAAGTGGTAGCCTTCCGAATTGTAATCAAGTTTTTATTATGGGTCTCTTCTGGCGCCGCGAGAAGTTAGACAATCGTACGATGCTCTTTCTAACGCCTCAATGTGTGAGCAAGCTAGATGTGAGGGGACAGAAAGGTGTTCATACGAATTAAACACAACATTCGTACTAGAAGATTCAAGATAAATTAAAAACTTCTATGTTTCAAGACGACAACTTTGGGATTACAAAAATCTAAAACCAGAATATACTCCCCAACTGAATAATGTGACCCAGAAGTGATTCTGGCCACGTGTCAGGTGAACTAAATTGAACCTAGATACTGTGCAGAGAGATTTGCATTTTGAGTTTTTCCTGGAAGGATTAGGCTCAGAATCAGGTGGTGTGTCGCGTGCCATAAATACGCAGTGTGAATGCCAGCTGACAAGCTTGTATGTAGCCTGCTATAATATATGTTTATATACGGTAACTTGTAACTTAGTATGTGACTAATTTGTGATTCAGATATCACGTGTTTTGTACATTGAGCGGCGATGTTATTTTCATAGCCACACGCCGTCTTTATAATTTCTAAATATCGTGATGTTGCTATCCAGCCTAAACTATTGCCGTGGAGATATCCATGCCATTTTACAGTCTGTTTGACTGTACAAGGCGCTTAACACTTCTAAATTAGTTCTGTGACTTTGATTCAAAACAACTTTCAGGGCAACTTTGTTGATAATAATATTGTCTCACTAACGTTGTAAACAACCCATCAAAATGTAAACTGGGCGTCTTGTATACATGCATGCACACTGATGCGAACGTCTGCTTAGAGTGTTATATTTACTGAGACATATCAGATTAGTCTTCTGACTACGCACACGCGGGGTAGACCTAGTGTATTATTACCCCCTTAAAACAATTACTTAGGTACATATGTGATTAGTATCGTCCGTATAACACCATATTTACGTAGAATAGTCCGTCTGAAATGCTAGCTTTAACGGCGCTCATTGTTTGGAGAGAGTCTGTGGAGTGAGCTGTGTGTCCTTGCTTAGGTGGACTTATGATAATTATCTCTGAAGAAGGATCGATTATCTGGGTTTATCGATGTGCTGCTCTGTTCTAACATAGATGTGACCTTGGCGTGTGTCTGGCCAGGGTTTAGTCAGACACCAGATAACATCTGCTCTAGCACCTGCCACATTTCTGAATAATACAGATCGATGAAAAAACAACCTTCATACATATCCTGTGAATTTTTTTTGAAGCTGAGTTTAAAGGTAAGGTAATTTTACCGATAGATGTACTGGTGGAACGGGAGAAAAACAGTTTTCATCACATCAAGGTCGCTGAGATCAGATACAAACCCTGAGACACTAGTACTGTAAGCTAGGGAGGAGATCAGATACAAACCCTGAGACACTAGTACTGTAAGCGAGGAGGACGATCAGATACAAACCCTGAGACACTAGTATTGTAAGCGAGGGAGGAGATCAGATACAAGCCCTGAGACACTAGTACACCAAACGAGGGAGATCAAATACAAACCCTGAGACACTGGTACTGTAAGCGAGAGAGGAGATCAGATACAAACCCTGAGACACTAGTACTGTAAGCGAGGAAGACGATCAGATACAAACCCTGAGACACTAGTCTAGTACTGTAAGCAAGGGAGGAGATCAGATACAAACCCTGAGACACTAGTCTAGTACTGTAAGCAAGGGAGGAGATCAGATACAAACCCTGAGACACTAGTACTGTAAGCGAGGGAGGAGATCAGATACAAACCCTGATACACTAGTCTAGTAATGTAAGCAAGGGAGGAGATCAGATACAAACCCTGAGACACTAGTACTGTAAGCAAGGGAGGTGATCAGATACAAACCCTGAGACACTAGTCTAGTACTGTAAGCAAGGGAGGAGATCAGATACAAACCCCGAGACACTAGTACTGTAAGTGAGGGAGGAGATCAGATACAAACCCTGATACACTAGTCTAGTACTGTAAACGATAAAGGAGATCAGATACAAACCCTGAGACACTAGTACTGTAAGCGAGGAGGACGATCAGATACAAACCCTGCGACACTAGTACTGTAAGCGAGGAGGACGATCAGATACAAACCCTGAGACACTAGTACTGTAAGTGAGGACGACGATCAGATACAAGCCCTGAGACACTAGTACTGTAAGCGAGGAGGACGATCAGATACTAACCCTGAGACACTAGTATTGTAAGCGAGGGAGGAGATCAGATACAAGCCCTGAGACACTAGTACTGTAAGCGAGGAGGACGATCAGATACAAACTCTGAGACACTAGTACACCAAACGAGGGAGATCAGATACAAACCCTGAGATACTGGTACTGTAAGCGAGAGAGGAGATCAGATACAAACCCTGAGACACTAGTACTGTAAGCGAGCAAGACGATCAGATACAAACCCTGAGACACTAGTCTAGTACTGTAAGCAAGGGAGGAGATCAGATACATACCCTGAGACACTAGTCTAGTACTGTAAGCAAGGGAGGAGATCAGATACAAACCCTGAGACACTAGTCTAGTACTGTAAACGATAAAGGAGATCAGATTCAAACCCTGAGACACTAGTACTGTAAGCGAGGAGGACGATCAGATACAAACTCTGAGACACTAGTACTGTAAGCGAGGAGGACGATCAGATACAAACTCAGAGACACTAGTACTGTAAGCGAGGAGGACGATCAGATACAAACTCTGAGACACTAGTACTGTAAGCGAGGAGGACGATCAGATACAAACTCTGAGACACTAGTACTGTAAGCGAGGAGGACGATCAGATACTAAACCTGAGACACTAGTATTGTAAGCGAGAGAGGAGATCAGATACAAGCCCTCAGACACTAGTACACCAAACGAGGAAGATCAGATACAAACCCTGAGACACTAGTACTGTAAGCGAGGAGGACGATCAGATACAAACTCTGAGACACTAGTACTGTAAGTGAGGGAGGAGATCAGATACAAACTCTGATACACAAGTCTAGTACTGTAAACGATAAAGGAGATCAGATACAAACCCTGAGACACTAGTACTGTAAGCGAGGAGGACGATCAGATACAAACTCTGAGACACTAGTACTGTAAGCGAGGAGGACGATCAGATACAAACTCTGAGACACTAGTACTGTAAGCGAGGAGGACGATCAGATACAAACTCTGAGACACTAGTACTGTAAGCGAGGAGGACGATCAGATACAAACTCTGAGACACTAGTACTGTAAGCGAGGAGGACGATCAGATACAAACTCTGAGACACTAGTACTGTAAGCGAGGAGGACGATCAGATACTAACCCTGAGACACTAGTATTGTAAGCGAGAGAGGAGATCAGATACAAGCCCTGAGACACTAGTACACCAAACGAGGGAGATCAGATACAAACCCTGAGACACTAGTACTGTAAGCGAGGAGGACGATCAGATACAAACTCTGAGACTCTAGTACTGTAAGCGAGGAGGACGATCAGATACAAAATCTGAGATACTAGTACTGTAAGTGAGGAGGACGATCAGATACTAACCCTGAGACACTAGTATTGTAAGCGAGGGAGGAGATCAGATACAAGCCCTGAGACACTAGTACACCAAACGAGGGAGATCAGATACAAACCCTGAGACACTGGTACTGTAAGCGAGAGAGGAGATCAGATACAAACCCTGAGACACTAGTACTGTAAGCGAGGAAGACGATCAGATACAAACCCTGAGACTAGTCTAGTACTGTGAGCAAGGCAGGAGATCAGATACAAACCCTGAGACACTAGTCTAGTACTGTAAGCAAGGGAGGAGATCGGATACAAACTCTGAGACACTAGTACTGTAAGCGAGGAGGACGATCAGATACTAACCCTGAGACACTAGTATTGTAAGCGAGGGAGGAGATCAGATACAAGCCCTGAGACACTAGTACACCAAACGAGGGAGATCAGATACAAACCCTGAGACACTGGTACTGTAAGCGAGAGAGGAGATCAGATACAAACCCTGAGACACTAGTACTGTAAGCGAGGTAGACGATCAGATACAAACCCTGAGACACTAGTCTAGTACTGTAAGCAAGGGAGGAGATCAGATACAAACCCTGAGACACTAGTCTAGTACTGTAAGAAAGGGAGGAGATCAGATACAAACCCTGAGACACTAGTCTAGTACTGTAAACGATAAAGGAGATCAGATTCAAACCCTGAGACACTAGTACTGTAAGCGAGGAGGACGATCAGATACAAACTCTGAGACACTAGTACTGTAAGCGAGGAGGACGATCAGATACAAACTCTGAGACACTAGTACTGTAAGCGAGGAGGACGATCAGATACAAACTCTGAGACACTAGTACTGTAAGCGAGGAGGACGATCAGATACAAACTCTGAGACACTAGTACTGTAAGCGAGGAGGACGATCAGATACTAACCCTGAGACACTAGTATTGTAAGCGAGAGAGGAGATCAGATACAAGCCCTCAGACACTAGTACACCAAACGAGGGAGATCAGATACGAACCCTGAGACACTAGTACTGTAAGCGAGGAGGACGATCAGATACAAACTCTGAGACACTAGTACTGTAAGTGAGGGAGGAGATCAGATACACACCCTGATACACTAGTCTAGTACTGTAAATGATAAAGGAGATCAGATACAAACCCTGAGACACTAGTACTGTAAGCGAGGAGGACGATCAGATACAAACTCTGAGACACTAGTACTGTAAGCGAGGAGGACGATCAGATACAAACTCTGAGACACTAGTACTGTAAGCGAGGAGGACGATCAGATACAATCTCTGAGACACTAGTACTGTAAGCGAGGAGGACGATCAGATACAAACTCTGAGACACTAGTACTGTAAGCGAGGAGGACGATCAGATACTAACCCTGAGACACTAGTATTGTAAGCGAGAGAGGAGATCAGATACAAGCCCTGAGACACTAGTACACCAAACGAGGGAGATCAGATACAAACCCTGAGACACTAGTACTGTAAGCGAGGAGGACGATCAGATACAAAATCTGAGATACTAGTACTGTAAGCGAGGAGGACGATCAGATACTAACCCTGAGACACTAGTATTGTAAGCGAGGGAGGAGATCAGATACAAGCCCTGAGACACTAGTACACCAAACGAGGGAGATCAGATACAAACCCTGAGACACTGGTACTGTAAGCGAGAGAGGAGATCAGATACAAACCCTGAGACACTAGTACTGTAAGCGAGGAAGACGATCAGATACAAACCCTGAGACACTTGTCTAGTACTGTAAGCAAGGCAGAAGATCAGATACAAACCCTGAGACACTAGTCTAGTACTGTAAGCAAGGGAGGAGATCGGATACAAACTCTGAGACACTAGTACTGTAAGCGAGGAGGACGATCAGATACTAACCCTGATACACTAGTATTGTAAGCGAGGGAGGAGATCAGATACAAGCCCTGAGACACTAGTACACCAAACGAGGGAGATCAGATACAAACCCTGAGACACTGGTACTGTAAGCGAGAGAGGAGATCAGATACAAACCCTGAGACACTAGTACTGTAAGCGAGATAGACGATCAGATACAAACCCTGAGACACTAGTCTAGTACTGTAAGCAAGGGAGGAGATCAGATACAAACCCTGAGACACTAGTCTAGTACTGTAAGAAAGGGAGGAGATCAGATGCAAACCCTGAGACACTAGTCTAGTACTGTAAACGATAAAGGAGATCAGATACAAACCCTGAGACACTAGTACTGTAAGCGAGGAGGACGATCAGATACAAACTCTGAGACACTAGTACTGTAAGCGAGGAGGACGATCAGATACAAACTCTGAGACACTAGTACTGTAAGCGAGGAGGACGATCAGATACAAACTCTGAGACACTAGTACTGTAAGCGAGGAGGACGATCAGATACAAACTCTGACACACTAGTACTGTAAGCGAGGAGGACGATCAGATACAAACTCTGACACACTAGTACTGTAAGCGAGGAGGACGATCAGATACAAACTCTGAGACACTAGTACTGTAAGCGAGGAGGACGATCAGATACAAACTCTGAGACACTAGTATTGTAAGCGAGGGAGGAGATCAGATACAAGCCCTGAGACACTAGTACTGTAAGCGAGGAGGACAATCAGATACTAACCCTGAGACACTAGTATATAAGCGAGGGAGGAGATCAGATACAAGCCCTGAGACACTAGTACTGTAAGCGAGGAGGACGATCAGATACAAACTCTGAGACACTAGTACTGTAAGCGAGGAGGACGATCAGATACAAACTCTGAGACACTAGTACTGTAAGCGAGGAGGACGATCAGATACAAACCCTGAGACACTAGTATTGTAAGCGAGGGAGGAGATCAGATACAAGCCCTGAGACACTAGTACACCAAACGAGGGAGATCAGATACAAACCCTGAGACACTGGTACTGTAAGCGAGAGAGGAGATCAGATACAAACCCTGAGACACTAGTACTGTAAGCGAGGTAGACGATCAGATACAAACCTTGAGACACTGATACTGTGAGCGAGGGAGGAGATCAGATACAAGCACTGAGACACTAGTCTAGTACTGTAAGCAAGGGAGGAGATCAGATACAAACCCTGAGACACTAGTCTAGTACTGTAAGCAAGGGAGGAGATCAGATACAAACCCTGATACACTAGTCTAGTACTGTAAACGATAAAGGAGATCAGATACAAACCCTGAGACACTAGTACTATAAACAAGGGAGGAGATCAGGTACAAACCCTGAGACACTAGTACTGTAAACGATGGAGACGGTCAGATACAAACCCTGAGACACAAGTCCTGTAAGCGAGGGAGGATATCAGATACAAGCACTGAGACACTAATACCGTAAACGAGGGACGAGGTCAGATACAAACCCTGAGACACTAGTACTGTTATCGAGGAAGACGATCAGATACAAACCCTGAGACACTAGTCTAGTACTGTAAACGAGAAAGGAGATCAGATACACACCCTGAGACACTGGTCTAGTACTGTAAACGATAAAAGAGATCAGATACAAACCCTGAGACACTGGAAATAATAATATTAGTCAATGGTATGACAGTAGTTTATTAACCAATAGTGGAGGGTCATATATAATTCGACAATGCAAATTGTAATGCAGATTGTAAACCTTTTGTATTAAATAAAGCATGCAAAATTTTAGTGCCTGGTATGTTCTTTACGTATTATTATTATGCCCTTATGCATCAATTATTACAGCTGTAGCTGATCAAGTTCAGTAGCTCATCTGACGATGTAAAATGTATGAGAGGGCTTAGGCTTTGAGTGTGATACATACTTGATGACATTGTGAAGAATTATACCCAGAGTTGGTCCCCAGAAACATGTTTGTCCATATATTACCCCGGTGTTGCATGGTGCACCTATCATCTTGGAATACTTCCCGAGATATGAGTCGATTTGTTTTATGAGTCATTATACTCCTGGACCTATTACTTATAACATATAATGCCACTATATATTACTTATTTTGAGATGTCTCGGCAATGAGTATTAGTATTATTATAAATATGATGTAACCCGTTCATAGAGCCTGTTTTACAAACACCAAGCCAAAGTATTATTTAAAATAGCAGCTTGGGAATGAGAAATGTTGAAAACCTCATCTAGGGCAGTTTTTTCCATCAATCAACGACATTTTTTACCACGCGTCAGATGAAATAACAAGTTGATTTATTACTTGTAAACTGCATGGTAAAATCACATACATGGCTTCTTTAAAAACTAACATTTCTCAATGCATGACTTTTTTACCAGCGTACAGACTACGTGTGGCGTGTGAACATTTTTTCTATATTTATATATACTGCATTGTGTAGTTTTGTCTCCCTATATTAATGACACATTACCTCTGATTTGGAGGTTGGTTAATGATAGGCCAGGTCAGTGGCGGTACCAAGGGGCCGGGGGTTATTTAAGAGGTTTTCTTATGAACTGGTGACACATCGAGGGATAAACAGTGACCAATATATGCCCCAGATTGCAGGAGAATGTCTTTGAAATTCATAAAATTTGCACGGGTCACAACCTTCCCCCCCCCCCCCCCGGATCCCCCTACTGTAGCAGCGAAATATTCCTCTGTCAATTTTTACCCCCCCCCCCCCCCCGGTCACTGGAAAGCTAGATCCGCCCCTGGGTCTACGTGCATGCCCATCTGTGTAGGCCTATGAACCGCTCTGTGATGACCTGATTAGCGAAATTATCTGCGACAACCCGTACATTCCTATTTTGCTCAGCTTGTGTTTCTTATGAGGGCGACATGGTATTTCTAGCAAAAGAGTCAATAGACATCTAGGTTTAATTATTGCCTATTTTGTATTTATTCACATTGGTAATAAATTGTGCAAAATTCAAAGAGCTGCTTCACAATTTATAGAAAAATGATATCCCCACGAAACGAGTGGACCTGTTTTCATGCTAAATTTAGGTTATACAGACCCTAATACAAGTTTGAAAAATGTTAGAGAAACTGTAAAATCGCATATTTCAAATGGATTAACGTTAGTAGCTGCTCCTGTCTGTGACCTTTTACATAGGGGTCTTAGCTATATTAATCCTAACAAAATAAAAAAATCGTGGGGTCTAGTCAATCTTTCAAATATATTAGAGCTAACATAAATAAAAAAAACATGCTGTACACGTCATCATAAGCCGCCAGTTGCTAGTGAACAATCAGTCCCACTGTCTGATACTCCAATTCATCAATAAAATTATTTGCTGAGAATGACTATACACTATAGTAATGATCAAGTGAAATCTTCTTCCATCGGCTGCTATTTAATCTTAGATCAACAACAGTATTTAATGATTAGTTGAGTTGCTCCGTCAGCACTATTTCCCCGCCTGATACTCCGAATGGAGGTTTGTGGGCTTATAATATATATGCAAACGTCAATTCAAGTCAAAGTCAAATATTACATTATGCCTCGGAAAACAAAAAAAAAACATTTTTGGGGAAAATATTTATTTTTAACTATTCCTGAATGGCGGCCATTTTGAATTTTGCCTGTTACTAAAAATGCACAACAGTTACAATGTGGCACTCATCGAATTTGGAATCAGCATGGTCGAATTGTATAAAAACAAGCAAAAAACATTATATATATATCACAAAACAAGGTTCAGTGACAAAATATATTACACTAGCTTGGACTAAATAGCCACTAAAAAAATACGGGTCGAACCGTGACCGGCTGGACAAAAGTATAAAATTTTGCACAGTTACTCTTGTGATATCACTGAAGAATTTCAGAAGGGTAGCCCAAAAATCGGAGTACATTTTCTTTGCAATGTACGTAACCATGCGTGATGAATAGATAAACTCTTTAAAAAACTGATATACATGTACACCGAAAATACATCTTCATATTAAATAGAGCACCAGTTAAACCTTTGTTTTATTAGAAATTTCTGGTTACCATAGCAACCAGGTATGCATTATTACAGAAATGTAATTGTGCTTGTCATTATTCTTCAAATTAATGGATAATAGCATTACATCATAGACAATCTCAGATAACAGTAATAACATAAACAAGTGGAGATATACAGTAATTAACATGTTGCCATGGATACCGAAGAGATATCCTCTGACACATTTCTTCACAAAATATATACATATACATTACAAATATGTTTTAAATGAAAACCGGTGCAATATTTGCAAAAAAAACGTAATTCCCCATGTTTGCCTCAACTCGACATTTTATGACGCCCCACCGATCTTATTACCGCTAATTACTCAGATCCGACAAACTTTTCACTATCACTCAATAATAATTATGTATGTCATTGTAAACGACTGAAATCATGCGTGGACTGTTAGATCATGGTCTTATTTAACCCATTAGAGAGATTTTTCCTGGCAAATAGACACGACCGGAACACAACGCAGGGGATTACCTCGTGAACAAGCTGCTGAAAATGTGTAAGAAGACAACTTTAAAATGGCCGCTGGTGGCCAATTTTAGATTTGAATAATGTTTTTAACTTTTGGAATATAAATCCAATCCTATTATACAATACCTTATTTTCGACTAAATCAATGATGACAGATTCATTAAAATGGATATTGAAGGTCAGCTAATGATGAAATCCAAGATGGCGGTCATTTAAGATCGATGTTGTTCTTAACTATGAATTACAACTTCCATCTTCCATGTAACATTCCTTTTCGAACAAATCAATGATGACAAACTCGATAACATTATGTTTTATGTTTCAAGATCCTCTACGGGTTTTAAAATCCATGATGGCGGCAATTTTTAATCCAGTTGACACATTACAAATTCCATCATAAACAAGCTGCTTAATTATTTTAAGACCCTTGGAAAAAAAATCATTAGTTCGACGAAAATTTTGATTTTTTTCTACTTCAATCATTTAGATTTTTTGTTTCTCTCACGTTTCCAGTTCATGCGGAGGTCCCTATAGGTTGTGATCCTGGGCACATGTGGATATGATTTTCAGAATATAACTCTTACAACAGATCGTGTCTGTTAAACCAGCCTAGCCCTTGGGTAAAGAGTAGCCCAACAATTTGAGTAATTGTACTGATTTAATTAGTGTTTCCGTAACTATAGCAACAACGGTGAACTATTAATACTTATTACATTCATTTAAATAACATATCGGAAATATGAATACCATGACAACCCATAATCAGCTAATAATTGTGCTTTGAAGCAGACACATGTGTTTTAATTTTCCATGAGCCATACAATGTCACAAATATATAATATAATATAATATAATATTATTTTGATTCGGGCAACGGATTTCCACATACCATACTAAAATGTTATTTATAGCATTGTTTTTTTTGTATGTAAGCAGGGCAACGAAGTATTTCTGATATTTATTGTGGCCAGGAAATATTTTCGTGGGGATAAAATCATGTATGTCTTCATCACGACATAGATTTGCAATGTAAAGTCGTCCAAAGAGATTGCAGTCATTTTTGGGGCCCACAATTACATTATTTTCGTCAGATTTTGCATCGGATTCGCTTGTTTGAAACAGACAGAGACTATTTGTTTAATTTATATTTTAATAGAAGACTTTAGTTCAGTATTGATGTCTGCTACATATTCCTTGTATTTATTACTGCCAAACTGTTAGATTGTGGGAATAGATAAAGCAACCTCTTCATACATATTATGTGTATACAAGTAGGCCTACCGCAGCTGACAACACTTCAAAATATGTCCAACCATCTGTATTACTCATAATACAGATGGTTGAACATATTTTAAACTGCGGTTTTAGACATGTTACCTCAATTGCTGGGCCATTTACACGATGTATGCTATAGTCTCATCAAAGGATAGCCTAAATATGTTACCCACTGTCAGTGGGCCACTAATGTCATCGACTTTATCTCCAACCAGCGTGGCCATAAGAGGTTTTGGAACGTGGTAGTCACAACAAACTATTTTCCGTGCGGCATTATAACAACTTATGATGTATAAGCCTATGTGTGGTGTTATACTGCATTGGCTCTTGTCCTGCTAAACCCATATAGATATATACATATAATTATATACGTTTTCAAACAGGTTTCAAATTAGTGATATAGAAATGGTTAAAATAGGTTGTGCTAGATCAAATTATTCAATTTGTGTGATCGATAGTATTCATTATCGCCATGACATTGTAAGGCTATAAATGCATGATACATTCTATAGAACAGGACAGTGATTACTGAGCCTTAGAAAGCACCACTCTATGTCCCAGTCCACCAGGTGACAAAAACAATTACTTTAGAAATGGAACAGAGGCAGTATCCCATAAAAAAACAGAGTGGTCAGGACTGAACAATGTGAATTACATCCCGATAACCAGGTGCAAAAAGTGTTTACGGTGGGCTGGGGTGTTTCGTTTAAATGTTAAAGTAATGAAAATTGACTTTAAGTTATTGATATAATACCACATAAGTATGTGATCCGCAAATAGTTCTAGTGACGTAGCACGAGGCTGGTATTTTGCCATATTCTTATGAGTGATAATTATTATGCACATCCAAACTTTGCACAGTTTGGAGCAATGTATATTATGTATGAGATATGTCATCGCATTACAAGTGATCATATAGCCTACTTAGCTATCGAGCCACAGCGTAACATACAAGCTTTCCCTCTATTAATGTTCCGATGATTCGTTGCTGTACATACACGTGATAAATGGCATTTAACCCTTTCAGCCCTCACGATGCATTAAAGCATCATTTTACATCCCTGAAAACAGACTTAATTTTCCTACAACAAAGGGTTTTAGAACGAAAATTTCCATGAAACTGGTTTACCAATACATAGCAATTTTCTTTAATTTTTACACCACATCAAATCATCTTCATCCACTACAAGTCGAGAATTGCGACAGCAATTCGCGGCTTGTGGTGGATGAAGATGACAATGGTAAATTCAGGCTTGAAAGGGGTAACAACAAAATTATGTGTCACTTGTACTATTATCAAGATAATTGACCTCACTCAGAACTAGCTAAGAATTCACCCCTCGCTACCGCTTGCCAGTGTAGGCCTACAGTCACGCTGGGGCTAACACAGAGCGTGGCTTCAGAGCGCATAGGCAAATAATGCCACATATTTTTTTCGATTATAATACACACTTGACGCTAAAATATGTATGACTTTGATGGGATGGAAGAGCAAAATACATGTGCATGCACGCAGCGCTTGGCCTCTTCGTGTTGTTATATCCAGGGAATATATATGTAAATTATTACACTAATTTTGCAACCCAAATATCAGAGAGTCACTGATATAAGACTGTATTCACAAATATAGTTGTCCCACAACAACTCCAACGCTAGAATGTTCATATGAGATAAGAGCATGTCACGTCTGCGCCGTTTTCATTACCTAATGGCACATCTGACATGACACACGAACAGCTGTGTACGTGATCCAGTCACCATCATCTCAGCACGCTTAGCATTGTACTGCAGACAGTGGTGTAAATATAGCCGTTATATAGACAGTTAAATATACCATACACTGAAATATATCATGACAAATATGCATAGCTGCATCAAGATGTTTATCATGAATATAAACAAAGCCTTATTCAAAATATCAAAGGCAGTTTAGGCTATCGAGTCACAAAACATATTTTACCCAAGATGTAGTTAAATGGATATATAAGAAACTTTCAGTTTTGACCAGTCTAATGTTCTGGTGGGGGGAGGTTTGTGGGGCGGGTAAGCTGATCGTCTCCCTAGCTTACAATACTAGTGTCTCAGGGTTTGCATCTCTGAATTTGATCGTCTCACCAGCTTACATTAAAATGCTGGCTATGAAATTATCTTAATTATGCTGCTGTCTGAACGCCTGAATTTCAGTCAGCACATTTGATGCTGCGGCCGCACTACAGTCACTGTCCCAGCTGACATTTTCTGACATGCTGGGAATCAAACTAGATAAAAAAGTACTTGTAAGTAAAATGTCTATGTGAAGTGCTGTTTATTGCTTACTAATATACATGTGATAAAATTGAGCTACATTTCTTTAATTATCATTGAAAGTAATGAGATAATGGCACTGAAAAAAAGGGAAAATCCTGTAAAAATGACTCACAAGCATAATTGCCAAATCAGATGCATTTGTACAGAAATAAACCTGCTGGAAGAATTAAAAATAAAAATGAAAGATACCACCAATGAACACAAGAAGAATATAAGACATTTAGCGGCCTGAATTTTGGTTGTTAAGTAAAATTGACCGGTTGCAAACGTCGTTTTTAGTCTAATGTGTAAAATGCTACATGAACCGAACTTGGTGGATAACATATTTACTTTTCTGACTTGAACATGGAAATTAGGCGTAAAAATTGACACTTTTGTTGATTTTATTTCAAACAAAAGCTTAAATAAATTCCGAAAATTCACTATAATACAATAAATCAAACTATTATTTCACCGTCTCAAATATTGGCATCCAAATCTACGATATTCACCAAAAGTATTTTGAAAAAGTGTCCTGCTTTCTAACAATTTTATTTCAGGTATGTCCTGCTTTCTAAGAAAAATAAGAGCAAGTTAGAAAGCGGGACACTTGGACATTGTAGATTTTGAATATGCTATTTGCACAGGTGAAATAACGATATCAGGTATTGGACAATAATTTATTTTCAAATATTTTTTGACGCGGTAGGTTTATCGATGATGAAGTAGCAGTAGAAGAAAGAGTATCTGCATGACAAGTCTACAGAGGGTGAATTTCTCAACTCAGTCTTCACTAAATAGCACTGATGAACATCATAAACATAAACTACATTTACGAAACTATGACCAAACAGACAGACAGATATTTTATTGGCATGGATACAAGTCATCACGGACTTATTTGTCATAGTAAATATATTATGTACATGTATATACAACAAAAGTGTAAATCTGGTAAAATTACATGCAGAATTAAATCTTAAATTGGCATTACCATAATAAAACACTGCATATTTAAAAAATATAAATGATGGGTACTCAAAACAAAATTAAAAGACAATACCAATATATGAAGGCAGAGATAAAATAGCTGTTATGTATAGTACACAAAAAACGAGAGCAGAAACGAGACGTCAACGCAGCGCCAGCCAAAATGCTGGCCAAGTTAGACACTCATCAAACACCAGCCAACAGCCCCGCACCTGCCAGGAACAACTATCAGAAAGTCACAAGTCGATCTCTCTTACAGGAAATTAGCAAATAAAACGTACACGAACAACTGGCATCATCCACACACAAAGTGACGATAGATACCGACACTCGGATATAAAAACACCCACACTAACAAAATGACGGATAATATTTATTTGTACATTTCACACAGGACAAGACCCTCGCAGAATAACATAACCTTATTACAATTCAATTCATTTACAGCTTATTTTAGTTAACTATGTTGATTAATTTTTTTGTATAGACATATTTATTAAGGAATTGAAAAAGATACAAAATAGTAATACGAGGTTTCGTTCGCTGAATGGTGACATGATGACTGGTTTCGTTGATTGTTGATTAATTCATACTATTCAAATCACGACCTAGCTAGTACCACACACTCGGAGTTGAACTCGAAGAAAAATATTCTCGACCGCATAGAGAATATCAGTTGATCTAAAATCCTCCATAAGGCTCCACCTCATCTGATAACAAAGGCGACGGAAACTTCCCTAAACGGCCAAATAAAAAATACGAGAGCAACATATGGCCTCAAAGACATAGATTCAGCTTTAAAAAAAATTATTCATAGTGATATTGAATTGTATTTGCATATATGTGCTGTATGATTTCA
This sequence comes from Flabesymbios commensalis, assembly GCA_964017125.1. NCBI lineage: Eukaryota > Metazoa > Annelida > Polychaeta > Terebellida > Flabelligeridae > Flabesymbios > Flabesymbios commensalis. The sequence goes on from OZ024910.1 coordinate 60,571,599, forward strand.
TTGGTCGAATGATAGTTTGACACCATTGCTCTGACGCTTTGGCAATGACAAATCTCAACGCCCAGATACTCAGCATTTTAACATTACGTTCACTCCATGACTTCCTATCTGCATGATCTATAAAAATACTTTAAAGATGCAGCTGGCCCAACGTTTGCTCCAGCGCTGGGTCTGCAAGCCGCGTTACACTACATTGGAATAAAATGATAAAGTACTTTATATAACTAATTTATGATACTTTAATAAAGACTAAAACTATATATTTGCCATTATAGATCATCTATGACAAAATATTTACAGTATTATTATTATTCATAATAAACATTTTTTAATTCCTGAAGTGTGTGTAAAAGAATCACGTGTTTTTTACTCGTAAATGTGAAAACCTTACAACAAATTAAATAATTGATCTATAGCTAATTAATATTCAGTCTTCTGATCATTTGATTTCCTCAACTTTACACGGATTCATTCCCATCTGGGTGCGTTTCATCAGCGCGTATGATATGTTTACGGTGAAACTGGAAGAAGTGCAATGGGGCGTATAATATATATAACTATATAACTAGGAACAATTAATATATATTTAAATTTAAACTCTCCTTATATTTTTATACGAAATCAATTTTAAAGATCATAGCATCAAAATGTAATGTTTTTACTGCTTTATCTGTTTATGTCTATGTAAAAAACATTTCAACGATGTTTAAGTTATGAAAGTCAATGAATGTCACATATTGTACCACGGCGATCTTAGCAGATGTTTTGTTATCACAATTAACTAAGGTTGGACTTGATAGAATTATAGTATATCCCTTCTACCATAACCTCAGCTAGACCGTAGAGCGAAAATGTGGCATCAATAATTTTGGTACGGATTTTTTCAATGTTGGGTATCTCATACGCCATAATATGTAACATTGAATACGAGTGGCAAAATTGGCAATATAACTGTCAATAGTCATTCAATTGTAAAGATTATGTCACCAAAATGTAAGACGTTTAACGAGCTGTAAACATAAGAATAAAAATAGCTATATTTATCAGGTTGTAAAGGTCATTGAAGGTCAAATCCTTATACGATGGATTTTTTCTGTTTTTTTTTGTCATAGCGTTGTTTCTATTTTCATATTACTTGTTAAACTCCAAAACTAACCAAGGTTTGATTTGAATAGATGGCAAAATAGAGGTAGCATCTATAGTCAAATTAAGGTATATAAATATTTTGAAGTCGGTTTACTACACCCGGTGACATAGCACATGGCATAGCCTGTGACACATAGAAAAATTACATATATGGCCATAAATTTGCAATTTTTCAATCAAATTTAACAATTTTGGTACCAAAATGTTAAACTTTTAATTTAAAAACTCAGGTGAAAGCAAAATAGACAAAAATATAAAAAAATATAAAGGTCAGCAAAGATCAAAAGTCCATGCCACAGCGATCTGAATAGGGTTTTCATAATATTATTTTTACGTTGACATAATTTCCTAAATACCACCCTGAATACAAAATCTGACTAAGGTTGAAATTGGTGGAATAACAAAATAGATTTTCTAACACAATCACGCGTAGCCTGTATAGCCAAATTGAGGTATATATAATGTCTTAAAACCGATTTAACCGTTTTGTTTCTTCTGGTGGGATTTATAATGGCTCATTCTGAATCATAGAGCGTAATGACTTTACTGACAAACTATTTGACAAAACTTGATAATATTTAGGTATTTTGGCATCAACACTGAAAGTGTTCAATTGGTATTATTTTAGAAAAAAAAACATATATATCAGTATGAGTATATATGAGTATGTACAAACACATTGTTGAGATTATTGTAGAGGCTTTATGCTATTATACAATCAATTTCATAATTTTACTTTACATATGGATGTATAGATTCCATGTCATTGTCCCATCCATTCGAACCTTGGTTATATCTGGTTTTGAACAAAACATATGGAAGTACAGACAACGTGATGACAGTCAAAAGTTGGCAAAATCACTGCTGTTTTGACCGTTATTGACCTTTATAGCACAAAAGTTGTTACTAGTTTTTCTCTTCATATACCATGTATACATAGTTCAATATGTGTATTACGTTTTCGTGGCAAAATATTTACTTGTTGATAAATATAAGGCGAATTTTGTCACTCACACTCTATATTTCAAACTAGGCCATGTACTACACCCCAAGATTTTTTAAAATCCATACAATAGATATTATTACCACTATTTTAGGGGCTTTATGCTATTATTCCATCAATTTAAACTTCGGTTAGTTTTATTATTCAACAAGTGACATAAAATTACAGATAGTGTTATGACAAAACATTTGCTAAATTACTGTGACATGCAGTTGTGATCTTTGTTGACCTTCATAACTTAGACATTGTAATAATGTTTTCCTACATATAGATTAAACATTAAAAACATTACATTTTAATGCCAGAATCTTTAAAATTGATTTAGTATTGAAAGTGTACTGTTATGTCTGGCGGATCGTCGTTTATTTCATATTATTATTGCCATGTTTTTTTTTACACTTATAGCTCGGAGAGGGTTGAACATACTGAATCAATATATTTTGCAAGGTCTGAACCTCTGTCAAAAGCTCCTATTGACTGGTCAGGCTAGTGTGTGTATTACTTGGCATACTTTCTGCTCTTCTGCTTTCTCATTGTAGCAACGTTGGCGCTGTTAGTGAAGGTGTGGGCGTACGACCTGTAGACGAGTTCCTGACTTCGCTGTGATGTACTATTGGTGTACGTTTGCTTCTATCTGGTTCGGCGCTGTCTTCGGCTACCTCCTGGCGGCGTTCTTGTCGTCACGCTCTCTGCTCTCCTGATGGTCGTCTTGGACTGAGTGTACGTCCTGGTACACTCCTTGTACGCTGAGCTTTCGTATGTCGTCTGAGGAGCATTAAAACCGGGAGCTGTGCGTGTTGACTTCAGTGGTTCAGTGGTTCTGGAGAGGCACAGCGGTTACCAGTATAAGATCTACCTTTTATTCTACCTGCTGCGGTGATACATCTCTTGCTAGTTAGGCCGTACCCACGGTAGGCAGCTGTAGCGGCAGGTAGATAGCTGTGACCTCTCCACCACAAATACGCCCAGAAGACTCTGAACATCAGAATGCTATAGAGCGGTAAGGAAGCGTGCCAACACTGGCAGACCAACGGTGGCTGGTTTTTGTACATCCTTGTCTCTCTCCCGTGCTAGTTATGCTGTAATTAAAACTGTGGTGATATTCCGAAATACTCGACGTCCGCGTTAACATCAATGATACCGGACAATATGTGATGTTTCTTATGCAGATGTATAAACTGTAGGTGATAATCCATTCCGCGTCTGTCTGTGGAAGGCGGGTGTATATTGAACTATACGTGTTTTATTAACCTGTCTCTCGGTGAAAACATTATAAACTGTAGGTACCCGGAGGTACGCGTCGTGAAGAAGAGGGAATTCCAGTCATTTAATAGAATCTAAACACGGCTCCTGTTAGAGCCCGGCTGATTGCTGTCAGCAGTTTAATTAGTAGAACTGAGATTATGTGATTACGACGTATCAATTTTTTGTATCATTTTTGAAAATGTCAAATTAAAAATCAATATTTTATATTTCTAACATCCTGTGTTTTCTTGTTTCTCGCTCATTGATTACCGACTATACTGCTCGTACTCCCACCCTTTATTCTCACTATACCTGTCTACCCTTAGTTAGCCGGTATTTCATTTTCCCAATTAAAATATAAATTAGTTTGTACTTAGCTGTTTTGGGTAATTTTTCTATTGAAGTTCGGCCTAGCTTACAGGTTTGGCTGAAGCTGTGTCCGAACTGTGAAGGTTCTCAAGCTCAAGGTCGCAACAGTACAAATAAAACAAGTTAATGACTGTCCGGTCTGGATAACTATCAAACACACCGGGCTTACAAACCTGAAAAAAATGTTATGATCGGTATTGTTTTTCTTATCACGTTATATATTGTAAAGATTTTCATTCAAGAACCGGCTCGAAAGATGATTTCATCGAAAACCCAAACTGTTCCTAACTTAACTATTAAATCAAGAATAAATCGAGGTAAGTAACACACACGGAGAGAAAATGTTAGATTTATGCAAAAACACCGGACTGAGAATATGTAATGGTAGGTTAGGACAGGATTGCGACGAAGGGGATTTCACATTTTACTGTAGACGCGGCCGGAGTGTAGTTGACTACCTTTCAACCCCATATAACTTACTAAACCTTATATTTAATTTTCAAATTGGGCCGAAACACATTGATTCCGATCATAGACCCATTACGTTTACATTGCCCACGATACATATATAAATGGACTCCAGAAAAACAAAGCGAATACCAGGTCGCGCTGCGTAGTTCAAAATGCTTGTATATAATAGAAAACTTGGCCTGTGATTTGTGTGAAAAACCCATAAGTGACTATCTGAGTACACAAATTAATACTTTGATAGAAACCGCTGCTAGCGGTTTATTTGAAAAATATATTTTAAACAGCTGGTTTGATAGCGAATGTAAGACACCTAAAAATGAAGTTAATAGATTTTGACACCAGCAGGATAGAGCTATACCCAAAAACAGCGATATCTATTTTGATTTATGTGAGGAAAATAAACAACTAGTACAGAGATAAAAAGAGAACCCACATCAGGAAATGTAAACAGTTACTCCAATGTTTAACCACCGTACACCCTAATTATTGGAGATTTCTGAAAAATCTTAAGCGAAAATCCACCCAAGAAGTAGTGGACATAGACCTATCCGGTTTTTTTTTATTGTTGGAAAGAGGGAAATCCACAATTTAATGTAAAGCAAGATATTGCGAACAACATACTGAACAGCAACATTACAACATGTGAAATTATACATGCTTTGAAAAAATTTAAAAAAGGTAAACACATGGTATAGATGGCATATCACTGCAATTTATAAAAAGTGATATGATAACTTTCTTGCCATTGTTGGAATCATCATTTAACAATATCTTAAACACAGGGGATTACCCAGATAAATGGGTCCAAGGGACAAACACTCCAATTCATAAAAGTGGAAGTAAATCATGCGCAGAGAACTACAGGAGAATCGGTGTTATGCCAGCCTTAGGTAAGCTCTTCGAATATATCCTAGAAACGCGTTTGTCATACAAAAACGAAGTATGTATTGACGATGACCCATGTCAGGCTGGGTTCAATAGAAATAACAGGACCATCGATAATATTTTCATACTACAATCCCTTGTAGTCTCGCAAAAGGCCCACAAAAAAACCTTATAGGCGTGCTATATTGACTTTACGAAAGCTTTTGATTACGTAAGTAGAGATGCATTAATCTTCAATTTGAAAAAAACGCTTTGTTGACGGTAAATTTCTCTCCTTTATAAAATCTATGTTTAACAAGTCGAATGGCCGTGTTAAATAGAGAAATAAATTTAGCAAACCCATTCAGAGCAAGTACGGCGTCCTACATGATGGGGTTTTAAGCCCAAAACTTTTCACAGAATTTCTTTGTGCCATCTCAGAATATCTAGATAGCAGCTTAGGTGTCAAATTAGGGGGTATGGTAATTATGTATTTACTTTTTGCTGACGATATTGTATTTTTCGGATACAGCCGAAGGACTACAGAAGCAGATCTCGTTATTTTGGGACTACTGTAGATTGTGGCAACTAATCGTTAGCCTACCTAAAAGTAAAGTCGTCATATACAATAAATGGTACGCAAATGAGACATACGATTTTAAGATAGGAGGGGATAGATTAAAAATATGTGAATCATACAAATATCTCGGCCTGTGGTGCAGCAACAGCCTCAACATGTTCTCTAAAAATTATACATACTTGTCAGAGCAGGCTAAAAAAACATTATACGCAATTAAAAGCTCACCACACCCTCACTGGGCAAATTACACCTAAACCTAGCGCTAAAACTATTTGACAACTTGATAAGCCCTATTCTAATGTATGGCTCTGAAATACTATACAATGGTAGAGGGCAAAAGGACTTCGAGAAAATACATCTCTCCTATCTGAAAAAACATAAAGAAGACAAACACCTACTCCGGCCATATACGGCGACAATGGTAATTTCCCTCTTTTGCTAAAACAAGAAGTGCAGACCCTGAAATACTGGGCTCGTCTTATAGCTTTACCAGATTACCACATCTTAAAGGAACTCCTTGGTCAACAAAAACTGCCCTGGATAACCACCATCTCAGACGGCATGATCAAAGCAACCATCTGGTTGCATCAATAGCTGCCGCCCTTAACACCTGCCTAATTGGTGTAGGAATGCGATGATCCCCCCACAGCACCGATGGTCTGCTCAGCGCTGGGCTGACGACATCAACTTGTGGCCCAATGCTGTGCTGGCATTCAACCATCCTTTAGGTCAATACACTGGCATGTTTGGGTTATTGCCGGACTCTTATAAATATAGTTATATATATAAAGAAATGTTTTTAAAAATCTGAAAAATCTGAAAAAATTGAAATAATTATCTGTGGGATACACTACTTCATTTGAAAATCAAAAGCGAAAATTGATGTCATCATACTTTCGTCGCTTTAAAAAACGCGTACAATTGTCTCCTAGGACTAGACAGTATGGGAATAGAAAATTGGCCTATGCATGTAAAAATATTACTTTTTAATCTGAATCTGGGTTCATTTTGGGAAACACAGACGACAGAAAGAGTGTGTAGGTTCATAAATAATGTTAAACAACAAACTGAAGACAAATTTATTGACGACTGGACTGAAAATATCTCATGCCAGAACCAACAGGCAAAACTTAGAACATACAACAGTTTCTCAGATTACTTTCCAAAACTCGCTACGTATGTAAGTGATATGACTAACACAAGACTTATCGCTGCAGTGGCTCAGTTTCGCCTTAGCTCCCATAATTTAGAAATAGAAAGGGGGAGACATATCAGACCCAAAACCCCTGTAGCTAATCGGATATGCCTTCGATGTCAGACGACTCAAGTCGACGACGAAATACATTTCTTAATGCAGTGTAATATGTTCGAAATCGATAGAAAAGCTCTTCTCTCTGAGGCTAAAAAATATATCACAAACTCTAATACCCAATGCGAGACTGAACAATGCATATCTATCCTGGGCAGCGAAAACCATCCAATAATCAACGCTCTTGCAAAGTATACTTATGTGAGTTTTGAGAAAATAGTAGTTTAACAACCTAATCGTAATGATAATCACTAAACATTAGGTCTGGTTTGAATCTTGGACGGCGGCTTTCGCTGATACGCTCTAGCCAGATCGGCATATTTCCACGTTGTGATATCCATGGGACATACACATTTGTAATGGTAAACATTTAATTCCGTGTGGAACGTTGTCTATATCTGGTTCTAATCTTGGACGGAGGCTTTCGCTGATACGCTCGAACCAGAGTGACCTCCTCCACGTCACGCATGCCATCATTAAATTCCGTTTGGAACGTTATCTAAATATGGTTCGAATCTTGGACGGCGGCTTTCGCTGATACGTTCGAGCCAGAGTTAGCTCCTCCACGTTTGGCATGCCATAGTCCCACTAATCTATCTTCGCTACACTCACGAACTTGGCCAGGTGCAATGGCATCTCATAACTAGTGTAATATATCTGGTGCTTTTCAGCTCCTAAGCTGTAGAAAATATGTGTAATTATGTGTAAAATCATTTTTAGTGGGGGCGTCGTGTCTAGTTCATCGGTCTGCAACAATTCTGATCAGTACTGATGATCTGGTCATATACCTTAGATTGTATATATTTTGTAATTTATTTTAATCAATAATGTATATATCTGATCTTTTAATCTCATTCTAATTAACTTAATCATGTTAATGACATTTCTCATCATCAGACATTGGGCATTACAATATATTAAATTATTTCACTTGGGCTTATTTTTTTAAGTTTAAGACTAGATTTATTGTTTTAAGTTTAGGGGACCTTCCCGTCGCCTGTGTTATGGGACCGGGTGGGACCATAAGGAATCAGTCAGAACTGCTATGTCAACTGACTCTTTCTTTGAGGTCTGGGAGGTTTTCACTCCCGGTGTTAATATTTATTAATATGTGGAAATGTCTATGGCGTGACTGAGAAGCGCTCAAATAACGAAGCATAAAGTATGTAACATGTTAAAGATCATAAAACTATTAATAATGTGTCTAACGCGCACTAGACTAAATGTAAACCTGTATATAACGCTTTCCAGAGTGTCTTTTGTGCTGCCATTTGGAATAACTTATAGTAGCTATTTAATTTCTGGTTTTGGTGCGGGAAACAAATATGCCCCATGTACATCATACCATGATAATGCTTTATGGTGTCTGACGTTATTTTATTACCTACCTACCTACCTACCTACCCACCCAACCCACCCTCCCACCCACCTACCGACCTACCTACCTACCTACCCACCCACCCACCCACCCACCATACAGTACACCTCCTACTTTAAAATGCTCCCTAAAAATAACTGATACCACAATTTGATTGTACACACTACCTGGGGTTGTTTTAGAAGGTTCATACTGAGTCACAATCGTATCAACTCAAACCTTAGTTACTTTTGGTGTTGAGATAAATCGTTTTTTAAGCACCTTTCAGGATTTTGCTCCTGGACTATGAGTATGTACATACAAATTGTGGTATCAGTTTTTTTGTTCAGCCCATTTTATAACATAGGGGGTGTTTTTTTCGAAATTCTCGTCAAAGTGGTATCTTTACAATAAATAGACCAATTCTTACACTTTTGGCATCAATACACTCAACTTACATCAAGTAAAATCTCATGATAATTGGTCGTACTTGATCAACAATAACTCTCCATTCCCGGCTTAGAATGTAGCGGTCGGACAAAGCAAATAATGTAGTGGTGTGTTTTAAATTATAAGAAAGGACATTTCATTATCTTGTATGTGGTTTATCGCATGTGTCGATGGGTGAAACATAATAACTACGATAGACGTTTACGTGATACTAACCCCTAATTCCAAACAGGTTTGCGGGTACCCCCCATATAAGCGGGCGAAATAAAAAACTTCTACCACATTTTGATTGTACATACCACCTGGTGTTGTTCCTGTATAGCTATTTTGCTATTCTGTAAATTCAGATCTTAGATAGTCTGCCGGCTTAACAAACACATTTTTTGGTGTCCCTGCTCCTGGACTATTAGTCTGTAATGCTGATTTATGGGTCATCCGACGGTATGGTAATAATACGGTCGATTATAAAGACATAAATAAATTACAAAAGTAGATAAATATCACATGTAAATTATTTGTAAGGTTTATGGAATATCATTAAGTAAATAAAACCACTTACACATTTAAAAACATGTTTTAGTAAAGATGATGGATTCAACCAATTTAATAGTAATTTCTAATAACAAATTATTTTTAAATGTTAGCAAATAACGTTAGTGTATGACAAACAATAACTACAAAATAATTTTTTTTAAATAGGTGTATCTAGTGTTTGTATTACACAATAAGCTTTATGAGTGGGATGTATGAAGGTGTAAACACCTGAGCTATGATATCTGGTATTATTATTAGTTGACGGCCTGACATGACAGGCTAATTATTGTCGATCCATAGATGCTTATCTATATCACAGACAGAATGAACACGCTGTTACCGGCTGTGATTCCTGGCAAGATATTGATATGTACAGTGCCCCAATCTCATGTACCGCTGATTACACTGATAAAACAGCATGAACCAAAATAAAGATATCATGGCTATCATAACTGGTGAATTTCACGGAAAACATACAGAGAAAAATGTATATCACTCAGTATCAGTGTCTGCATGTGCCACATCTCTGAAAATTGGTAACGTTTACACAGCGCTCGACCATTGTTGCCCCATCGTCTGAGACGCTGGCCCTACAAAAACCGAGCGTTGGGCAAACATAGTGTTTACTTTGATTATAGTGCAACTGTTGAGATGTAAAAGGATTACATATCATTGACAGTGATTTAGCAAATATGTATGTGTATAAATATTAGCTAATTATACTTGTATTTTACCTCTGCCTTTATCAGACTATTGATGATAATGTGAGCTATGGCAAAAACACATGTGTCAGCTACACGTAAGTCAAGTGTGTGACCAACAGAGACTTATACTTTTAAACACAGTATACAATATAGCAAGCATTTAAATAAAGCAATTACAACTGTCAGCATAAAATAATCAGCGACCTTTAGGATAGTTTTTTAGACAGCTAGTTGCTACATTACAGAGCCAAACGTCGGTATCTGTTTACTTGTAAAGTAAACAACTAACCAGAATAAACACCTGACAACTGTCTGTCTTTAAACCGTCTTTACAGGACAGTGAATCATATTGTTCCTGCAGAATGTTCTGATGAAACAAAGCTTATAAATTGCTACACCACCCTTCAGACATGAGATTTGAACATCTGGGGGGATCACTAGCCCACCAATTGGCCGAGCAGTGGCTTTGCCTGACGCCAGCAAGAAGTAAACTTTACCCAATGGTGGATTACTATTTGTCCAGCGTCTGCGGCGCTGGACAAATATCAATCGATCTTTGGGTGAAGGTAGCTAGGCCAATTGCCACAGTGGCGGAGGCGCCACGGCTGACTCTGGTGTTCGGACAGCTGGGTTATCTGGTCTAAGTTGCCAGGAATCCTGTCAGAGACGTGTGCAGTGCCAGGAATATCACCTGGATACCTGGAATGACCTCTGTGTCCAGGGGAGTCTGTAAACATCAAGAGTGTGGTAAAAGAAAGCTACATGGAGGATATACATCTCTGCTCTCTAAACAGCGATTTCTGTAGATTTAAGTCCAATAGCTAATCTATAAGGGTAATTATAATGAATTAGATAATATTATCCAAACTGTAAAGAATAAACGCTTTTAACAAAAAAAAACAATAAAATATAATCAATATGAGCATACAAAATTGGAATGAATCACAAATGGTTTATGAAATCACTAAAATTTAGGAAGAATTTATACTGACAAAGCCGATGTACATCTTTGCTAGATCCTGTGATAAATACTTTTAAAACGAGCCTAATAAATTATAATAAAATTCATTCTCAGACAAAGTATCAGAAGTGCAAAAATATAATTATTATGCTAAATTCTTCAGAAATATTAAAGGTGATAAGAAAACTGCATGACAAAGAAATAAATAATATCCTAAACAAAACAAAATATAAAAACAATTTCCCGAAAAATTTAAACTAGACGCTCAACTTCGTACTGATAGGCTGGAAATTGCGAATAAATTTCTTTGTAGATATTGGAACAAAATATATTTTGAAAATCATATAAAGATTATCTTACATCACCATGTGAGACTTCATTTAATTTTACGCTGGTCACTGGAGATGACAATATCATTATATGAAAACGGTATTCAAGATTAGTAGTGGAATGGATTTAAAAGTTATTATGCAAATTATAATAAAACTATCAATAATGAAAAATATAATGTTAAATACTGGAATTTTTCCAGAAAATTTAAAAAGCGCGAAGGTAGTTCAACTTTATAAAAAAGGAGATGAGGGATTTCTTTGTTATCTTTAGTCTCTAAGATTTTTGAAAAATCGATTTTAACTAATAAATACAATACTTCGATCCTTATAAATTGTTATTTAAAATTCAATATCGATTTTAGAAAAATCACTCTACAGAATTAGCTGCACTACAATTTAAAGATAAAAATTAATTCTTTGGACTATGGCTTTGTCCCTGTAAGGATATTTTTATATTTGTCAAAGGCCTTTAACACCATAGATCCTAACATTTTACTAAATAAGTTGGAGTTATATGGGGTCAAAGTCTTTTCTATAAATTACTTCAAAATTATTTGACTTATAGGCAAAAATATGTATCTCTTGAAGATACAGATACTAATTTGTTGGAAATAAAAACGGGTGTTCCACAGAGATCAATACTCCACTGTTATTTCTAATATATGTGAATGATTTGGTAAAAAGGAGTGATATATTACTTATTATTTTATTTTCCGATGATACAACACCAATTGTTTATTTAGATGTGTATGATGAAACTATAATAAATGGTTAATTAAAAAAAACTAATCGTTATGGCTAAATTCAAATAAATTGCCCATAAATGTGAACAAATATAAATGTATGGTATTAGACAACCACAAAAAATATAATAAAATTCCTGTAATTCCTCTTGATATTTTAGCTATGCTTTAAAATTCTCTAATATCACTTCATGATATAAATTATTGCATTTTAGCATTATGCTAAATATGTATATTTCCTAAAAAAATATATTTCTTTAAAAATGTTTGAGAGCAATTACTGGTAGCAAGTCGCTTGAGCTATTATTATTCTTAAAATAGAAGACATATATCTAACATATAAATTTAAACACTATTTTATATACATAAAGGGAATTTTACCTTTTTATTCTAAATCATTAATATTTCAGTAAATGTTCATCGTTATGGAGCCAGGAATTGTGATTTACGAAAGATTAGAGTTAGGCATTATTTCGCTAAAATTGTCTGCATATAGTATAGCTTCAACCATAAATAATTGTCCATCTAATAGCAAGTGCAAACTGTCAAACATAGCCTGTCAGGCCCGGGTATTCTATTGCAAACGCTTTTTTATTGGCAGATATGTAGTTCAGTGCAATATACCCAGGTGTTATGTTTGTTTAAATACTTTATATAATTAGTGTCTTATATGTACTCGTGTAGGTGTATGTGATTATATGTATGTGAGTGTACATGCGCGTGTATATGTATGTATGTGCACGTTCATATACATATGAGTATGTATGTGTCGTTTATAATTTTCATTATTTTTCTTCTCAATATTTTATATATTATACTATATGACAAATAAAAGAATCTGAGTCTGCAGTTATATTTATTTAATGTTTGCTTTTCGATTCGATCAAAAAAACGCTAATTTTTAGATTGAAAACTTCAAGACAATAAGAAGTACGCAAAACAAAATATTAATAATATACTGAAACATAGAGCACTGAGAGCATAGCGGTGACATATATCATGAAAGTAGAGCACTGGGAGACGTTGATAGCATAACGATGACATATATTACTAAAGTAGAGCACTGAGAGCATAGCGGTGACAGATATTACTAAAGTAGAGCACTGAGAGCTTTGCTCTGACAGATATTACTAAAGTAGAGCACTGAGAGCATAGCGGCGACAGATATTACTAAAGTAGAGCACTGAGAGCATAGGTGTGACATATATTACTAATGTAGAGCACTGAGAGCATAGCGGCGACAGATATTACTAAAGTAGAGCACTGAGAGCATAGCGGTGACAGATATTACTAAAGTAGAGCACTGAGAGCTTTGCTCTGACAGATATTACTAAATAGAGCACTGAGGCTTAGCGGCGACAGATATTACTAAAGTAGAGCACTGAGAGCATAGGTGTGACATATATTACTAATGTAGAGCACTGAGAGCATAGCGGCGACAGATATTACTAAAGTAGAGCACTGAGAGCATAGGTGTGACATATATTACTAATGTAGAGCACTGAGAGCATAGCGGCGACAGATATTACTAAAGTAGAGCACTGAGAGCATAGGTGTGACATATATTAATAATGTAGAATACTGAGAGCATAGTGGTCGCAGATATTACTAATGTAGAGCACTGAGAGCATAGCTGTGACAGATATTACTAAAGTAGAGCACTGAGAGCTTTGCTCTGACAGATATTACTAAAGTAGAGCACTGAGGCTTAGCGGCGACAGATATTACTAAAGTAGAGCACCGAGAGCATAGGTGTGACATATATTACTAATGTAGAGCACTGAGAGCATAGTGGTGGCAGATATTACTAATGTAGAGCACTGAGAGCATAGCTGTGGCAGATAGTACTAAAGTAGAGCACTGAGAGCATAGTGGTGGCAGATATTACTAAAGTAGAGCACTTAAAGCATAGCGGTGACAGATATTACTAAAGTAGAGCACTAAGAGCATATCTGTGACAGATATTACTAAAGTAGAGCACTGAGAGCATAGCTGTGCCATATATTACTAAAGTAGAGCACTGAGATCATAGCGGTGACATATATTACTAAAGTATAGCACTGAGAGCATAGGTGTGACATATATTACTAATGTAGAGCACTGAGAGCATAGTGATGGCAGATATTACTAATCTAGAGCACTGAGAGCATAGCGGTGACAGGTATTACTAAAGTAGCGCACTGAGAGCATAGCTGTGACAGATATTACTAAAGTAGAGCACTGAGAGCATAGCTGTGACAGATATTACTAAAGTAGAGCACTGAGAGCATAGCAGTAACAGATATTACTAAAGTAGAGCACTGAGAGCATAGCTGTGACAGATATTACTAAAGTAGAGCACTGAGAGCATAGCTGTGACATATATTACTAAAGTAGAGCACTGAGAGCATAGCTGTGACAGATATTACTAAAGTAGAACACTGAGAGCATAACGATGACATATATTACTAAAGTAGAGCACTGAGAGCATAGCTGTGACAGAAATTACTAAAGTAGAGCATCGAGAGCATGGCTGTGACAGATAATACTAAAGTAGAGCACTGAGAGCATAGCGGTGACAGATATTACTAAAATAGAGCATTGAGAGCATAGCTGTGACATTACCAAAGTAGTGCATTGAGATCATAGCTCTGACAGATATTACTAAAGTAGAGCACTGAGAGCATAGCTGTGACAGATATTACTAAAGTAGAGCACTGAGAGCATAGCGGTAACAGATATTACTAAAGTAGAGCACTGAGAGCATAGCGGTGGCATATAATACTAAAGTAGAGCACTGAAAGCATAGCTGTGACAGATATTACTAAAGTGGAGTAAGAGCGTGGTGGCGACAGATATTGCTAAAGTGCACTGTCGGAGTTCACGTTTGATAAATAACACCATCATATTCTGAATATGATGTGAAAGACAAATATTGATCGATTTGGAAGTGTGTTTTTTTTTGAAAGGAGGTGCGGTGTGGCATCATAGCTGTGACTGTGACCAGGTGACGACAAAAACCATAGAAACGCAGGCCACAAACACAGGCCACACATGTCAATGTGGCCTTAGATTGGAATAGCTGGGGTGAGATTGGCACATGTGGCAACATATTAGAATACCTTTCGCATGGTTAAAGGGACTGGCCCAGGCTAAAATCATAAAAAAATCGGCGATTTTATTTTGGCTTCTTATTATGACCATATGATGTAAACATGTCCATATACTAGAACTGCACAAGTTTGTTTAATTTTTGTGCTGCGCATTCACCAGTTAGACTAGATATAGAGACGAAATCTCCGATTTCTAATTATTGACAACCATGTCAAAAATAGGAAATACGTGAATTTCGTCTTTATATCTAGCCTGACTGGTGAATGCGCAACAGAAAAATTAAAAAAACTTTTGCAGTTCTAGTCTATGGACATGTTTACATCATATAATCATATTAGAAAGCCAAAATAAAATCACCGATTTTTTAATGATTTTAGCCTGGGCCAGTCCCTTTAATTATTGTAATTTTTTAATTTGCTCATTAAGAAAGGAATATGTCCACTCGTGGCTAGATTATCAGCAGTTATGTATAATAAACAGCAGGCACAGATTAAGTGGGGTCATTCCTCCAGCAAAATGTTCAAATGGTGCCAAATGGTGTCAAGCAAGGTGGAGTTCTTTCACCTGTTCTATTTTCAATTTACCTTGATAAATTTCTATACAGAATCACAAATTCTGGCTTTGGTTGTTTTATTAGTCGTTCATGAGCTGCTTTACATATGCTGATGATATAGTATTATTAGCACCTACTAGATATACATTGAGCGAGATGTAATGATAAATTTCTATACAGAATCACAAATTCTGGCTTTGATTGTTTTATTAGTCGTTCATGGGCTGCTTTACATATGCTGATGATATAGTATTATTAGCACCTACTAAATATGCCTTGAGCGAGATGTATACAGTTGCATGTAAGTTTTCTAGTGAATATAACATGGGTTTTAATGCTAAGAAGAGTAAACTAATGTTGTTTGACACTTATGAAACGTCTTCAATGACAATAAACGGTGAAGAATTGATGTGTACTAGCCAAGAAGTACACCTTGGAAATGTCATTGGCACATGTAAGAATGCCACAAAAAATGAATAAATAATGCCACAAATGATTTTATCAAGAGAGTGAATGTCATTAATGCTCAATTTCGCTCTGTGCTTAGCAGTAC
This sequence comes from Flabesymbios commensalis, assembly GCA_964017125.1. Classification (NCBI taxonomy): domain Eukaryota; kingdom Metazoa; phylum Annelida; class Polychaeta; order Terebellida; family Flabelligeridae; genus Flabesymbios; species Flabesymbios commensalis. The sequence continues at coordinate 60,587,866 of OZ024910.1, forward strand.
CAAATCTAAACTTTTTAAAACATTTTGCATGCCTAAGTACGGCTGTGAGTTGTGGGACTTTTCGTTTTTCTTTGTAGCCTGGCGCAAAAGTATCAGATTGTTATGGTATCTTCCATACAGAACCCATTGTAATCTATTACCAATCATTTGTGATGATCTGTCTGTGGAATATCAATTGCTGGCTCGCATTCAAACTCCACCCCAAGAGGCTTGTTGTGTCGTTATAGCCACCAGAGAGGCTATACACATGAGAGAGCATATTATGGACTATAACCCATTTACACTAAACAATTTGAAGCTCCTCATACACCAGGTGGCCACGTATAATTAATCATATCACCAGAGTTTAATCAATACATGAACTGACTAGCTTTTTTAGAATTTATATCGTCTATGTATGAAAAATTGTACTTTGTATGAATAAAGTGAATCTTATTATTATTTCTCAGATTGAAATAATGTACCAACATATTCCAGTATGTTGCCATAGATTGCGATCCGTACCCATAAATTTGCATCCGCTCACTCAGCTTCGAATCCGTTTTCACAAATTTGAATATTCAGGTGCGAATTTGTGGCTACAGATTGCGAGCTGGGTATGATAACAGGGTGAGGTATGGGTGGACCCCCTAAGGTGGTCACAACTGGTTCCTGGAATAGCTGGATCATCCACGTGATTCCAGATTATACTCAGCGTACGAGCTCAGACTTAGGTATGTTGGGGCGGCGTCTCGGCCGGTGTGTTGGCTGAGTATCAGGTATCACACGATGATTTCATAGCCGAATCAACGTCTGGCCAGAGTCACAGATGCTGGCCCTGAATTCAGTCACAGACAACTAACCCCGGCTGCCAGGAATACACAGACATAGGGAGAGGTTCCGCAGCGAGGTTCGGGAGTAGAACATCAGTTCTTCCCACGCACCCACATAATTAATATTCGCAGAAAAATGCCTCACCACCACTCCATGCCTCACCACCACACGTGCAAAACGAGTTATACAGAACCAAATAGTCATATACAATAGTCGGAATCACATGTATTATTTAATTATATTAACAAGAATTCCTTTTCCTTTTTTGAATTATTCAATCAGCATAATTAGATAACAAAACACGAATTGTAAATGACAAAATTGCTAATTATGTTATAGTTATAATTATTGCACACATTTGCATGACTTTTGCAGCATGATTGTATAGTCAAGAGAAAAATAATCTATATACTATTGTTATTGTGTATATTTTTATGTAATAACATAGGATTTTTTGCGTAATTATTGCCAACATGTTTTTCTCTCTTTTCATTGTATCGGGATGTGAAAAAATCATCATAACTTTTGAACTATTCGAGGCGGTTTATTGTAATGCCACATTTCTACATGATTATTACTGATAAAGCCGTTGATGCTTTTTTTGGTACCTTTTGGGGGTATTCATAATGCAAAATATGCACAATAGCTACCAAATGAAATAAATATTTGTAGAAATTCTGAACCAAATCATAAGCCAGCATTGCTACGGTGCATCATACACCAGATGACAAGTGAGTATGCCTATTATCAGGAATATTAATATGGCTAATGAATTTGTGCACTTGTGGCATTTTTTACAACAATTTTGACAGCCTAACATTTTTTGGCCAAGGGGATGATAAATTATCAGCCTGCTTGTTTAACATGTTAAATAATTATTAATAAAACATTTCTATGAAATTATTTTCAATATAGGCTGAGCATCCTTAACTAATGTAATTACTTCTTTATTTATTTATTGATTCCATTCAAATAATGATCATTTAACCCCTTAGGTACAAAAATCATAAATAGTATGGTTTCAGGCATACCCTGGTACAAAAGCTGTTAAAATAACAATGCAAAATTTATAGATAATCTATATTATGCACTTTACTATGGCGAATACCTCAATGGTGATATACATATCTAAAAAGTCATAGACATACACGTAGAGCTATCTATACATTTTATTGAAAATTATTACTAAGATATTAATTTGTTTCTCGCTTTAAAAAGTATTTAAAACCGAATTGATGTATTTTAAACCTTGGTATGTTTGAGACAGATTTCAGATAGGCATTGTCATGTTATTATTTTGAATTTTATTTCTCACAGAGAATAATGGGACATCTGGTGACTGAGAACAATGTGTCTTTACAAGTGACACCTAGTGATTAAAAACAAAATATATGCCTCAGAAATAATCATCTCCAATACAAATGTACACTGCTCAGCAAACATGCTTCATAACAAATTGGTCTTTTTGTGTTGGTTTGGATATAATATTATTGTCGTCATCATGATTATAGCTTCATGTGACGTTTTCTCGTAAGTGTCTTAGTTTAGGTAATTTAATTACACAGCTTACACCACTGTAATATTAAAGCCCAATTATTATTCTACCTTGTGTGTATTTATGTCTGTTCTATCTGTTAACCATTTAACCGCCGGTGCCGCATATATTCGGGTTTTCATTTTTTATAAGCACATTAAGTACCACATTTTAAATATGTTAAAGATAAAATGTGACATAAACCAACAAGATTTGAAAAGAGTTGACCTCCATTTTGCCAAATCTGAATAATTTTCACTCACTTTAAGTTGTGGATCGCGTCAGCGAGACACAATTTCAAGTGGGTGAAAATTCAAATTGAATAATTTGGCGGTTGAAGGGTTAACATGATAATAAAGCGCACATGTTTCCATAGGATCTCTACGGTGTTGATTGAAATGTTCCAAATAATTTATCATGTCAAAACATGCAACATGCCAATACCAATTTTTGTTCTGTACTATAAATTAAATAACTACACAATGTGAAATAAAGCGTGTGTATTACAGTAGAAATGTGTTCGTTCATTAACCTTTTTCCACGTTACTTACCAGTGAAATGCACAACAGTTAAATTTAGCTGGTTATTTTTTCAATTCATAACAGATCAATTATTATGTATAAAATGTCCATACAATGTTACAACACTATATTTACATTGTATATACAAGTTACGTATTCTATTGTATTTATACAATAGAATACGTAACTTGTATATACAATGTAAATAACCTCACACCACAGAAAAGGTTGATCAGGTTAAATTGGATGAAGGAAATAACATGAACAAATCGTATAACATATTAATCATCGATACCTGCACCTCTTCGATCGCAATAATTTAATTGATAGTGCACTAATTTGCTTTTTGATTATTTATGGTATAAATTATGGTATAATGAGATGACAGAATCTCCGGGTCACGTCATTCAGCAGCTGTGGAAGGTCACATATGATAGAATCAACTATTCCCCGGGTCACGTCATTCAGCAGCTGTGAAAGGTCACATATGATAGAATCAACTAATCCCCGGGTCACGTCATTCAGCAGCTGTGAAAGGTCACATATGATAGAATCAACTAATCCCTGGATCACGTCATTCAGCAGCTGTGGAAGGTCACATATGATAGAATCAACTAATCCCCGGGTCACGTCATTCAGCAGCTGTGGAAGGTCACATATGATAGAATCAACTAATCCCCGGGTCACGTCATTCAGCAGCTGTGGAAGGTCACATATGATAGAATCAACTAATCCCCGGGTCACGTCATTCAGCAGCTGTGAAAGGTCACATATCATAGAATTAACTATTCCCCGGGTCACGTCATTCAGCAGCTGTGGAAGGTCATATATGATAGAATCAACTAAGCCACGGGTCACGTCATTCAACAGCTGTGGAAGGTCACATATGATAGAATCAACTAATCCCCGGGTCACGTCATTCAGCAGCTGTGGAAGGTCACATATGATAGAATCAACTAATCCCCGGATCACGTCATTCAGCAGCTGTGGAAGGTCACATATGATAGAATCAACTAATCCCCGGGTCACGTCATTCAGCAGCTGTGGAAGGTCACATATGATAGAATTAACTAATCCCCGGGTCACGTCATTCAGCAGCTGTGAAAGGTCACATATCATAGAATCAACTAATCCACGGGTCACGTCATTCAACAGCTGTGGAAGGTCACATATGATAGAATCACCTAATCCCCGGGTCACGTCATTCAGCAGCTGTAGAAGGTCACATATGATAGAATAAACTAATCCCTGGATCACGTCATTCAGCAGCTGTGGAAACTAATCCCCATCTTCCTGACAGCAATGCTCGCTGCTCCCGAGGTCGCAGACCGAGACCTTGCTGAATCAGTGTTATCATCCACCTATTGGGGTAGGGAGGATGATTTAGATATTGAATATTCAATAATTTTCCAAAAAATGCCAACTTAATGTTGGCCCACTGTCTGCGACGTTGGCTCAGCATTAATCCAACCCTGACACATGTAACGTCTCGTGTCTGGTGAGATGTGGTGGGAGCTGTCTGTGATACTTCTTGTGAAATTCTTCACCACCAGACATGTGTCGTTTAATGGCGGGCCGGCGTCGAAGACAGTGGCCCTGCATTAAAGCAGCACTCATGCCAGAGGTCAAAATTGGGTCAAACAGAAAAAATCTTTCTTGAAAGTCCCCACTCCAATAGATGGTTTTAACACTGATTCAGCAAGGCCTCGGTCTACGACCTCGGGAGCAGCGAGCCTTGTGTGTTGTGTGGGAAGATGCTAATCCCCGGGTCACGTAATTCAGCAGCTGTGGAAGGTCACTTATGATAGAATCAACTAATCCCCGGCCCGTCACGTCATTCAGCAGCTGTGGAAGGTCACATATGATATAATCAATTAATCCCCGGGTCACGTCATTCAGCAGCTGTGGAAGGTCACATATGATAGAATCAACTAATCACCGGGTCACGTCATTCCGCAGCTGTGGAAGGTCACATATGATATAATTAACTAATCCCCGGCCCGTCACGTCATTCAGCAGCTCTGAAAGGTGAAAATGACAGAATCATTTATTTGTTTTCCACATCAAAATAGCAAAATACAAATCGCATACGGGACACTTCCACTAAGATGAAATTGTCGCTGGTGTGGGATAATTAAACAAAACAGATGATTGTATCATTTTTTAAATTTAATTAGGGCCAATCTAGCAAAGATAATGAATGACTATATAAATAAATGAACATATACAATACGCGTTGTATGGTCACCAGTGATACATACATAAACATATACAATAAACCGATGGGTCGTTAATGATAGTATAGTATCAAGTCTTAGATGGCAAATAATAGTACATAGACAGCAAATAAAAATACATAATAATACATTTTTCACATTATAATATATTTATCCAGTATGCAAATATATAATTTTATAAAATAAACTGATGTATCGTTTATTTATATTGTAGGTATTTGAGTTATAATAGACTATAAATACATCTCTAACTATGATTTTAACAAGAAAATAATTGTTTTAAAAGAAATCCATTCAAAACTCATCATTAAAATATATATCTTTACAATATCAATATGCAATTATACATTAAAGTGATACGTTGTTGACAAAGTGCGGAATTATATATGAAATACATATTTTAACTTATTTTAAATGTCACTTGAATCTATTTACTTCTAATATTTTTAATATGCGGGAAAATATATGAAAGAGAAAGTTGAGCAAATTCATGATTTAAGACTATAGGTCTCGGCATTTTCAATGAAACCTTATTAATATGTTCAGACCATGTTAAAGGGACCCCGTGGGAATGAGACATTTTCAATTTTGTCAATTTTGAAAATGTAATTTATATGAAGCTATATAACCTACTCATCTTAACTAAACATACAAAAAGTACAAAAAAATTTAAAAGCACCGAAAAAGAGTGAAATTGTTATATTTCCAGGTCGTATATTGCCATGTATACAAAATAAGTCGGCAATATACAGCACTTTACACCACATATACCCACGTCTTGGACGGCGAACGCTGGGCCGACGGCATAAACCATGTGGCCCAATGCTGTAGGAACATTCAACCGTCCTAGAGCAAGTGTTTAGGTATACAAAAAGTTTGTTTGGGTTTTAAGCGGATTCATAGAAATGTTGATAAAAAAATATTTTTTTAAATCTAAAAACTCTGCAAAAAATAAATCATCATTTGGGGATACACTACTACATTAAAAAATAAAAGAAAATTGATGTCATCCCAAGGAGCTGCTTTAAATCTTGTTTGTTAAAATCTATTCCTAAGAAATTTCAAAAAAATTTAACATCTCAATTATTTTCTAAGAGAAGGACGGGATTGTCTATTTTTTCTTATAACTACGAAAAATATTTAAAGAAAGTTTGTTGAGTTTTAGCCAGCAGAGAATAGTTCATCCAGCTCCTTGTTGATTGAGTTCACATTCGAAGTTACATACTCGCGACGTATCGTCTGTAAAAGTATAAAATTAGATAAATTAAGAACAATAATTTGCTATGCCATTAACGTAAATTAAAAATAAAAGTGGACCTAATATAGAACTACCTTATGGAACACCCTACAAAATACCATTGGGTAACAGTTCATTTTTCTAAATTGTATATATTGTTTTCTATCAGTTAAATCATTTTGAAGATTTAGAGCAAACTTTTATACCATAGTGATTTAATTCCTGTATTAAAAATTTTAAGATCTAGTGAAAATTCCTACGAGTGTTTTTCATTATCCATTGAGAGTAAAAAAACTCTATGACTTAGATCTAGAGCCGCATACTCTGTCAAATGAGTGTTTTGAAAATACGTTATTGCTTTCGAAATGTGCGCAGAATCAATCAATCCGCCGGGTCTAGTCATTCAGCAGCTGTTGGAGGTCACTATTAATATAAACAGATTGTTATTGTATATTTGAATAACTGAATCAAAGATTTAATCTAATATTTTAGGCCTATCGAAATGACATATAGAAGATATAACGATCACTATCGCGGTAGTAGCAGTAGTAGTACATTTATTTAGATGGCAAAACAAACAATGCAATAAGTAAATAAGCATTGAATACACATCGTTGATAAGACAGACAATTTATATAAAGGTGTAATGTACTCATTTCCACTAAGGTCCCTATATAACGAGACTATCAATAGTCTGGGACCCAGCTACACTTCCGTGTGCATTTTTTTCTCAGAGAATAACTTTTGATTTTCTAATAGTATATGTCTTGGCCGTCAAGGAAATTGAGGGTGTCACTCTGGGAAGTGGTACATATTTTTTTTATTCGCATAATCCAAAATCGATTTTTAACTTTTTAAATAATAGGCCTAAAATCTGATGTAATACCTCATTTTTGACTAATTTGGGTACACTGATTACGCTGAAATGATTATTTTTACGCTTCAAGGTCATCTAGAGGTCAAATCCAAAATGGTTGCCAATGTCCGACATGAAAATCACCTATTTAAGGCATTTTTACCAATGACCACTGTTAATTTTTATATTCTGCAATAATAGGTCTAGAATATCCATTATTATCTTATTTTAAACTAATATAAGGACGTTGATTGGAATTTAATTATTTTATTTTAAGTGTCAAGGTCATCTAGAGGTCAAAATCAACGGCCACCTTGAATTTGGAACTTTTGACATAGAAGGCCTAGGATCTTATGTAAAACCTCATTTTCGACTAATTTGAGTACGCTGACGTCATTGAAATTGTTATTTTTACTTTTCAATGTCATCTAGAGGTCAAATCCAAGATGTCTGCAATAAACCTGACATATTTTCATCTTATTTTGTTAAGTGACGCTCCTACAAAATAATGTGTATATGCATAATTATTTTGAATATTCATACTGGGGTCAAATCTGATTTGTCAATTAAAAAATGATCAAATGTATAAACAGAAGTCAAAGAAGGCGGCTGCCTTTCAAGCATTTATGGTGGCAAAATATTTGTTAAGAATGAAAATAATACCTCTCATATTCTTGTAATGTCCAGTTATGCCCTTACAATACATCTCTAAATTTTACAAACCACATCGTAAACACCTGTATATGTTTATTGGACATTATGTTTGCCTCAACACTGAGATGAATAAAACAATTTGCAGCGTAAGTATAAACCATTGAATTTTGCATTATTACAAACCACTTGGGTCTCAGATACAAAAATGGCCGAAGACAGGGATATTTATGTTTGCACAATATTCATGTTGTCATAAATAGGATAATGTATTGCATGTAATCACACGACATTTTAGGATAACAGCCCAGCACCTCAGCATATGTTAGAGTCCAGGCTCTGCTCTGTGAGTGTGAAACAGTCTCACGTGATACAATGCACCAACTAGTATGTCAGTATCGTTTAAGAGTACAACAACACTTGTATAGCCGTCATTTGCTGTATTCAAGATTATTGATGGGCGTATGTATTAATGTCAGTTTCCCAAATAGTTTTAGGACCGTTTCCCCGACATTTTAATGGAATAGGATACAGGAACTTCACGTCTCAGGCGTTTTGAATCCCGTGGAGAAGGACCTTTTTTATAAACGTCGAAAACAAAGTCATTTCCTCCTACACTTCATCTGTGACCAGATCTATAAAACATATCTACAATGTCATCGATTGTGAGGGACGGGGTAGATATTTTGCGAGCTGTAGCCACCATATCTATGATACTGGCATCATCTGATTTGTCTTGGAATTTTAAAACATCAGGATTGAGATATGTAGCTTCAACTGACGAGTTAAGATTAATTAGGTTTAGTCATTATTCCGTCCTCTCCATCTCCATCTTAGACTGGTGAATGTTCTTCAAGATCATATCCCATGATTTCGTGCTATCTCAATGTCTTTTCACAGATTGATGCAGCTCGGTTATGAGACTTTGACGAGAAGATGCAGTATATTTGTAAAGTTGGATCATTAATTTTATGTTTTGCATGTGAATAGTATGGGATAACTGTGCAGTCTTGTCTACAAAAACGTTTCTGTGGAATGTATCATACTTTCGTTTACCATTCTCCAAGCAGGTCAGTCATGAATTACCGCACCAGGTTGTACCGGAGAATGGTTGAGTTTTAGATCACCACCAACAGATATGAACTTGCCTTCACTGTTCCCTCCACAAAATTGACATGAGATAAGTTGATTCATATTCTCTAGATAAGACTCTCCAACCGTATATTAAATAGTTTAGCAAACATAAGTAGTAGTAAGTATTTATTTTTACAAATAAAACGTATACAGTGTGCCGAGGAGGCAAATATTACAAATTTAAGCATGTCTTTCTCCTCGACCATGCCTTACACACAAAATTCGGTGTTTGGTAATCAAAAAATATGTTTTGTTCTAAATTTAGATTAATGACATCGGCGTTATCATGTTATCATGCATAATATTGTTGATATAATCAGCTTTAGTATTGGTAAAGATATTGAACAGACACGCTCTTCCAGTTTTTGAGAGCGTGTCTGTCCAATTATTTTATCATCTCTAACACTCTGTAACGGTCTGTTTCTACTATGAAAGGTTACATTCCACAGCAAAATTGAGCAAATATACTTCTATGAGGTTTAGATAGTAAAGTGGAAACATAATCTGGTATAGCAAGATTCTCTTTAAGTGTGATATATTTTCTCAATTAAGGTTTATTTGAAATGTCTCACTCCCACTCTTGCTCCATTAATAGAATAGTTGTGTGTTTTACATTTTGAAATATCACACGCGACAAAGTTTCCAAATACATAATATAATTCAAATTCACATAATATTCAAATCTGTTCAATAGCATTGAGGCGCAAATCCCATAATCCTTCCAGATCTGCGCTGACAATAGTTGTTGTTATCTGGCGGAGTTTGATGAGATATTATAATATTATATTGATATATTCCGCCCTCTTTGCCTGATATGATGCGAACCATGCCTTCATAATGTTCTTGGACAGCCTTCTCATCTTTCAAAGTAACTACTTATCTCAACTGATCATAAACACCAGACCCTTTTACTGTCGAGAACTTTCTGAACAGTAGTATCTACATTGCTCCAGCAAGAAGATGCATTCCATAACGCTCTAGCATATTCACCTCCATTCACCATTGACTTTTCAATAGCTGTCTGACCAAGAGCTACTAACCATATATTTCCCTCACAGATTCTTCCCTTCACACCAAAGTAGCCTCTTTGCAGTATAAAATGTACCGAGACATGGCAATAACGCTCTAAGTTCTAATTCTCTGGAAAGTTTGGTTTCCTGTATCAATTCATTGCATTGATGTCAGTATCCTCTCACAAGCAGTGAGTGAAGGAGCCCTCAGTAAACCAAATATCGCTGACACCCCAATTCAACATGTTCAAGCCTTCCCCACCACAGTGATGGAATGACAGAAAAACTCAAGGAATTTCAGAAGCCTGTCTGACATTACACTGACTTGTCAGTGAGTGGCATGTAGAGACACTGGTGACACGAGTGAAGTCAGACAAACATTACCGTAACATATCCGTAAAAACAATGACATAGGTCGGGTTGACTATGTATTGATTAGATGTCGCATGGGGGTACGAAATAACAATACAATGTGCAGTTTTCCTGAAGAACATTTGTATGCCATGTTGGAGTGCCAGCAATGGTGTCGGAACACTAAAAATATCCCAATTAAAAGCATTGTATTCTTGCTTTTCCTACCTTATCCAATGTTCACAGTAGGATTTTTTTTCCGAGACCCAAGTGGTTTATAATAATGTTTAAAAAAATCAATGGAGCATACTGATGCTGTCGTTTTATTCAACAGTTTAAACATAAGAGAGAGAAACATATGTCAAATGAATGAACATGTACTTGAGATGTCGTTGTGAAAGTTTGAGATGCATATTGTGACTGTATATTACAAGGACATGAGAGGTATTAGTTTCATTCATGTTGTGCAACCATAAATGCCTAAAAAGCAGCCGTCTTCTTCGATTTCTGCTTAAAATGATAAACGTCGTCACTTTTTTAATTGAATATTTCATATGGAATTTGACTATTCAAAATAAGCACACACTTAAAACATTTTATATGTATACACAAAATTGTGTATGAATAAATAAGGTGGAAATATGTCAGGTTAATTGTGGAGGTCTTAGAATGGACCTCTAGATGACATTAAAACGTTAAAATAAAAATTCCAATGACATCAGCGTACACAAATTAGGCGAAAATGAGGTATAACATAAGATCTCAGGCCTATTATGTCAAAAGTTGGAAATTCAAAATGGCCGCTCATTGTGCATGATTTTGACCTCTAGATGACCTTGACACTTAAAACAAATAATTACATTCAAAATAGCACCTTCATATTGAATTAAAATAAGATAATACATTTTATTCTTGACTAATTATTTCAGAATTAAAAGAATAATAGCAGTCACTGGTAAGAATGTGGGATTTTCATTCCGGACATTGGCATCCATCTTGGATTTGACCTCCAGATGACCTTGAAACTTAAAAATAATAAATAAGCATTCCAACGTAATCAGTGTACCCAAATTAGTCAAAAATGAGGTATTACATCAGATTCTACGTTTATTATTTAAAAAGTTAAAAATCCAAGATGGCCGCCGGCGGCCATTTTGGATTCATGCCGCAAACTAAAACAAAAATGTTTTTTGTTTATATTAAATCTCGACTTGTTCCCCGTATTTTATGATTTTATTTACTTCTATGACCAGTGTAACTAAATCTTAGTATATTTGTTTATATTTCTGATTATTCTAGAAGCAAAAAAACCGCCCAAATTAGAATAAGTGAATTCAAAATGACCGCACACAATCATATGCAAATGGATTTCTCCATTGAAAACAAAACGTTAACGTCTCACCACACCAAATACCCGTCCCATAGACTTACATGTAATATGACCCATACACTCAGGCCTCCCAGCACTCTTTAAGTGGAGAAATATAAATAAAACTATATATCATTTTAACCATCAGTCTGTTTTCTTTCAATCTAAACAATAAAAAAGGCATGTTTAACTGACATAATTTTTTTTATTTGAGCCCATAATAACCTCTTGCCCCACTCTCCTCTGATCGACCTAGAAAATAATTGACCTTGTTTTTTAGAAGAGCCTTGTTACAGCCAGCGCAAGGACTTCCTGTTGGATCTATCTTTCCTCATTTTGATGCTTTTGCTACACCAAATCATCACAGAATCGATTTAAATTGGTAGCAAAATGATATATCTGTAATATTTGCCACCGAGGCTGCTGCAATGAGCCGTATTTTTTAAAAAGAGACTAACTCTCTTATTCTTAAACTCTATAATGATATGCGCGAATGAATTTGTGTGGTGAGACCTTAAGGGAAAGAAACATATTTATGGAATGTTTTTTTTCGAGTGATCTAGAAAACACATTCTATTCTGAAATCGAAAAAGAAAACCTTGTCCAATTCCGATAAGCAGAAGGCGCACAAAGGCAAAATGAAATTCCCCTGTTTTTTACTAGATCTCGAGAAATGACCTGTTTTTCTATAGTACAACATAGTTTTCCATTTTCATGAAGCATCTGTATGGAATTGTCTATTTTTTCAGGGAATCGTCTTGAAATTAGGCAATGAATGATTTTATTTCTTCAGAATAGTGATGTACGAACATCATACACACAAACAAAAGAGGTATAAATACCAAAGGACAAAAAAATCAATGCGGGGAAGTGGAAGAACCAAGTTGAACTTACAACTATTTCAGTGCTATATGGAAGAATGCTTGGTATATGGCCCATAATTGAACATTATCAGATTAGTTTCATTAAATTCGCTAGAAAACATGTCTATATTATATTTTTTCGTTGAATTGGCCGCCTGGTGATAATAAATGAGCTGAATAAATGGTCTAGTGGCAGTAAAACATCCCACAGGCGCGAAAATGTGTTTTCTGGAACTATGGCCTTAACGTCTCACCACACCAAATACCCGTCCCATAGACTTAGATGTAATATGACCCATACACTCAGGCCTCCCAGCACTCTTTAAGTGGAGAAATATAAATAAAACTATATATCATTTTAACCATCAGTCTGTTTTCTTTCAATCTAGAGAATAAAAAAGGTTTGTTTAACTGACATAATTTTTTTATTTGAGCCCATAATAACCTCTTGCCCCACTCTCCTCTAATCGAACTAGAAAATAATTGACCTTGTTTTTTAGAAGAGCCTTGTTACAGCCAGCGCAAGGACTTCCTGTTGGATCTTTCTTTCCTCATTTTGATGCTTTTGCTACACCAAATCATCACAGAATCGATTTAAATTGGTAGCAAAATGATATATCTGTAATATTTGCCACCGAGGCTGCTGCAAACAACCGTATTTTTTAAAAAGAGACTAACTCTCTTATTCTTAAACTTTATAATGATATGCGCGAATGAATTTGTGTGGTGAGACCTTATGTAACCAAACCCGTGAATTATCCTAATCTGGATTTCTTCAAAATGGCCGCCATAAGCAAAGTGGAATGAAGATATTGTTATTATATCTTGTGATTGCACGAAAATTGACAATTTTAGCATATTTTGTATCTTCTTCAATAAAATCATATCTTCCTTCTACATACCATATCTAACTAGAAGGGAATTGTGACTTTTCAAGTAACAATAATATTTGGACTAGGTTTTATGAGTTTTTGTGGCGACCATTTTGGGTTGGGTTATTTTTATTTTGAAAGATTGATTGGAATTTCGCGTATGAGTTTTTTGGCAGCCATTCTGAACTGGTATTCTAGACTTCAGCTTTCGGACTTTAGACTTCAAATTTCATTTCCCAATGAGCTTTTGCACTTTTAAATAAATATATATTTGTTTGTCAAATGTAATCATATTTAGAGTGCCCAGTACTCACATTGACATGTTTCTCTGTTGACTTAATGTTGTATCATTATCCGCGATGCTGGCCCAACATTAAAACAACATTGATTCAACGTTTTGTGTTTAAATAGAATTGCAACTGTTATTTTAATTGTCGCATTTAAAAGGTTTCAACTGTCCATACCAAATACACAATATTGTTTCAATACTGGGCGACTGTCTGTGACGCTGGTCCAGAATTGAAACATTGGATAAATTTATTTTATTAGGCCGGGTCTATTTGCCCCGTGACGGGGCACACAAGGCAGTTCCTGACACCTACGGACATGTACTGATAGAAAATCAAAGTTGAAAAATGTATTTATTTTTGTTTGAAAAAACAGCAAGGAATAGAGCTCTTCTAGCGATTGGTCGCTCCTCTGGGTACTAAAATGGCTCTGTAAACCATATTGTTAGGACAAGTAACAACATCGGTATATACTAATACATTAAAATAACCATCGCAAATGACTCGGTACACATAAAAACCTCTTTACAAGTTCAATTATATTGATCAATGTCCGGATTTTCAGAAGTACTTGAGTACAAGTACAAGTACTTTTGAAGTACTTAAGTACAAGTACCGAGTACTTTGGTTGTAAAAAATAATTATATGAGATGTATTCAATAAAAAATTGATTATGATATATATTACTTCATGTTGATATATATGTGACCCGATCTGGCAAAACGAATCTTAAGTCGCACTTTGGCAAATGATTATTAAGACAATGGGGGTAATAATAATTAAATGTTCTATTTTTTTAATACAATGTTTTAATTACACTTTCTAAAAGTGCACAAATTGCCTTTTTGAACTTCAAATGCCATTTTATCAAAATGACGCAATTTCATACTTCATATTTTTCTGAGTTTGTCGTGTCATATTTTCGGAGATAAACACGCTACAGATTTATGTGATATACCATTTCAAAGGTAATTTTGTGTAGGTTCGGGATATCTTAGAAACTCTAAATATGCAACTTACGACTCCTTTTGCCAGATCGGGTCACATATAGATATAAAAAGTGGTGAAAAAAAAAATTATGGGACAGATATTGCATATCTGATGCTACGTCCCAGCCAATAGTATAATATTGCATTTTCTTAACAGTATACTAAGTATTGTATGTTCCATGTATGCCTACTACTTGGCGAATCAAAATAAATAAATAAATACATATATAAATTGTCTGTGTCTAAAGCTTTACGTTGCAAAACACGCTAGCTTGAAAACTTGCAGTGGTTGTAATGATGTCTAAATTTTTGGGTCAGTGCCGACAACAATTGGCCGCCACTATAAAAAAACGTTCAAATGAGCCTGAACACACATTGTGTCAGGGAAAAGATCAAGGCTTTGCACTGCAGAATTATTTTGCGATAACAGTCACACATTAGTTACTGGTGATATAAAATCAAATATATCACCATATTACATATCCTTACAAGATTCAGCCCGGGCATACGCTGACATACTATCCTATTAACCTCACTGTTGTATTTATTTTTATACTCGGTCCGTCATTGCATTTCGGGGACGGAAAGGGTTATATAAAGCCGCCGTAGGCCTACAATTGACTCATTATGTAACCTCACACCTTTAACCCTCAAGCGACACTAACGTGTTCAATTATATCTTTCTCTAATTTGCAGCTATAATTAATTGCTGACTAAAATTCTAGCTTCAAATGACGAGCTACATAATTACGATATCAAAAAATAGACAAAGGGACCCCTTGGGATGAGATATTTTCAATGTTGTCAATTTTGAAAATTTAATTTATTTGAAGCTATATAGCCTACTGATCTTAGCTAAAAATACGAAAAAGTCAAAAAACAATTTTAAAGTACCGAAAAAGAGCGAAATAGTTGTATTTCCAGGTCGTATATTGCCATGTAAACAAAACAAGTCAGCAATATTAAGCACTTTCCATCACATATTCCCACGTATCAGACGGTAAGATCAGAGCAGTCGCCGCTAATTGGGGGATAATTGGTGACTCATAGTCAGGACACGGGAGGACACACCTGCAGCACTGATTGTCTACCCAACGCTGGGCCGATGCCATCAGCATGTGGCCCAATGCTGTGAAAACATTCAATCGTCCTTCAGGTATACAAATAGTTTGTGTTAGTATTGTGGGGAGCCTCCGTGACCGAGAGGTAGCGTGCTCGGCCTCAGACCGCCAGGGCTCGAATTTCGAATCCTGTGTCTGGAGGACAGTGTCATCTCAATCATCTCACCATCCTCAGGAGGTTCTCCTAGCCCAGTTTAGCCTATATGTGCACAAAGGTGGCCTAAAGCCCGATTCATTTCATTTATTTACAAATAGTTTGTTTGGGTTTCTTCTGGTTTCATAGAAATGTTGATTTAAAATATTTGTAAAAATATGAAAATTCTGAAAAAAATAAAAACATGATCCGTGGGATACACTACTTCAGTGCGGAAGTAAAACCAAAATTGATGTCATCCCAAGGGGCTGCTTTAACTTACCTGCTGCTTACTGGTGACCTGACGCAATGAATATTGTACATTTTAAGGTTATTTAGTTCGTCTAATTACTGTGGTCACCTGTGTTTGAACAGTACTGTTATACCAGGTGTTAATCCTACGTCCACTCGGTACAATGCTAGTTAATTATTGGCCCGATGTCATGGACATTGGCCCAGCTTGTATGGTCACTGTAGATAAGACGTCGCGTTGTCGCGGTCGTGCGCTTTCGTACTTACACAACATTGGTACAGAGATGTATGAGCTATGTCAGTTTTAATATATCTTAGTCCACACCGAGTCTCAACTGTTTTATAAGATAATACTGGTAGTTATAAACTCCTTGTTCACTCACGTGACATTATTTGTCCGGTGCTGGGGAACTGTCGGCTGAGCTTCTACGCAATTGGGCCAATATTGTGCAAATATTATGCAAATACCGTTTGATCGTCCCAATAAACACGAGACGAGATGAGAACGTGGCCTAACATTATACCACCATTTGTTAAATGCCTCGTGTTGGCTGTGGATTAGCTACGACGGAAGGTGTGTTGTAAGTGTGATTTTAAAATGGCGCGACATCATTGTTAAATCACGCCTTCCCCCTTTAAATGGTTACTGGTCCTACCGTATAGTATAGTCACGTGTAAATGCTATATATCAACATGTATTTCTGTTTTCCAGAGACACGTCTCTTGTCTTTTTTTTAAGAATAGCTATTTTTTTTTTTTGTGAACTACACGGGGATACTTGTATATACAAGGTAGAACAAGCAATTAGCAGCATGATATATAGTAAAAAGGTGCACTTTTATTATAAGTTGATATGAGTACTTTGACTAGTTTGAAATAAGTTCAAAGTATCAATTGAATTATTTTTCAATATAATATGTTAATGGATGGAAAACGAATCATTAACTGGATGTTTTATATCCCGCTATAATAATTTATGATTTGTCTGTGAGCTGTTTTGAATCAATTTAAGATGACTAGTACTCGTAAAGTACTTGTAAGTACTCGTTAAAAGTACTTTTATTTTTAAAAGTACTTGAGTACAAGTACGAGTACAAGTACTTTTTAAAAGTATGAGTACTGAGTACTGACGAGTACTGCAAAATCGGTACTCGAGTACCGAAGTACTGAAGTACTTTGGCCCCAAGCCTGATGTTGGTACTTAAGTTTGATTTTGATAAGTTTGATTTTCTCGATCTTGTGAAAAATCATGCCCTTCCATGTATAAAATCGCGTTTTAGAATGATATGCACAAGGTTGCACACCAACCGGATTGCAGTTCCTGGCACCTATAAGAACCTGTACTAATGAAAATCAAAGTTAAACAATGTTTGTTTTTGTTTGTTTCATCCCACGGGGTCCCTTAAACATATCTTCACCAAAATATGCTATATGATTACACGACTTTTAATGACTGCAGTTTATGTAGGTTTTAGTTAAATGGTATTAATTTACATGTATGTATGTTTTAAATAAATTGTATTAATTTGTATATTGCCTTAGCACCAAGATACATTCTACCATGCTTACATCATATGAGAGATATATACATAAAAAACATTTTTAAGCATATACACCAGTACAGAAGCATAAAACGAGGTTTAAGGTTCGGATTTTATTAACTAGATTGTATTAACTAAATAGAATAAAATCGAACCTTGAACAACATCACACTATGACTGAATGTATAGCAATTGTAGCTAAGAATTCACCCCTCAGTCATCGAGATGCACGTCACTGCTGGGGCTACAGTGACTGTATTTGTCTTTTATTAGGTATTGCATTTGTCAGTTGATCACACCCGATCGCCACCACACCTAATGCTCGTGTGTCTATGGTTGTACTTGGTGACTGCCGTCTGTATTACCCTTGTCCTGCTGAGATGTGTGTTACTGTTTTGAAGTCATTTGAAGCTGGAATTGCTAACGCTATATCCAGCTTCAAATGACCAATAGTTCTCTTTATGAGAAATGAACATGTCCAAATTTAAAATATTTCATAGCCATGGAACATCTCCCATGTCGAATTCATTGACCTTTTGTTTGGTGCAAAACTGGCTTGAAAACGTCTACATATATCGTCCCCTTGGAGTTAAAAGGTGCTAAACTGACATTTTGTAAAGTGGCAGTTTAGCACCTTTCAACTCGTCCGCCATATGCACACATAGAGTTTCTCAGCATTCCAGCATACTACGGAAGCCCTCTGGATCTACCAGTGAATTTGTATTATCGTACAGGTTATACGTTATATTATATTGTAGGCTTCCAATCCAAAGCCTACGATATATCGTAGCTTGTACGATAATACGGGCCCAGGCCGTACATACGAACAGTCACTGATTATTCTACATAATTATCCCATGGTCTTATAGTCTCATAGTCTTATTTCTTCGTGACTTCATTTTTATTTCTTCTTGATTTCGTGATTTGACTACTGGAATCTTTCTTTTTGCCACAGCCGTGTTCACCTCGCAGGTGCCAGTCCCGCAGACAATCCCAACAGAACGGGAACTTACAGTAGGCACAATACACGTGCCTGCCGCCACGATCTCTCACACATGTCATGTTGCATTTCGGGCACTGTCTGACCCCCTCTTGAGCTAAACTGATTTCTGTCATCTTATGTTCCACTCGTCTCCTTTCTTTGTCCTCAAATCCTGCAGCCTTGCAGACCAGAACGTAATCCCATTCTTTACCACATGTCTTGCCCTTTGCCTCAAAAGGACATTTGATAACAAGACTATCACTCGCGAGTGTGACAGTAAGAAACATGTAAAGGTCTTCTTTGGCTGTAAACATATTCATTGTAAAGATGATGAAATTACAATCTTACAAAATAGATTGTATTGAATCCCAATAACCTTCAAATGAAGCATTGGTAGTTACTATCTGCTGATATTTTGACCAAGTATAAATAAGTTCCGGAACCTTGGAAGGTTGTACCTTTATCTGACATTTTAATTGGAATTTTTGCTCACTTGAAGTTGTGTTTTGCTGACACGACTCACAATTGTAAGTGAGTGGCAATTATTCAGACTTGACAAAACGGAGGTGAACGATTTTAAAATTTTGCTGATTGATGTCACATGTTTGAAAGCTGGTATCTAACGTGCTAATAAACAAATTATATATATCCTTTAAAGATAAATCAGCATTACATTTGTAGGATTTGCATATATTTTGATGAAAATTATACAGATGTAAGTATTTTCTACCAACTTGAAGTTGTGGGTCGCGATAGCGAGACACAATTTCGTATGGGTAAAAACATAAATTATATAATGTTGCGCTTTAAGGATTGATAAAGGGAACCAATGCTGGTAAGCCAAGCATTGAAGGAGGAGGGATAAAACAGATCAATTACATTGACCTTAGTTCTCTTTGATTTAAGTGGTATTGAAAAGTCATATTTACAAAAAGCATGTCCACATGGCATGGATGTCTTACAGCACCCGTTGCAGTGCATTTCTTTACCGTACTTCTCGCAGCATAATTCGGCTCTGGACGTCTCTTTAAAGGTTTCCCACCTGACTGTTCTTCAGCTGCTTTTTGTACACATAAAACAAACATTATTGGTGACGCAAAATAAGAAAAATAAATTATACGATTATAATATATAATTTAGGTACTTTAAATAATAAGTGATAATATCAAACAAAGACAAAAGGTCGAGCAAAATGATTTACACATATTTGACGGATATACTTAAGAAGCTTTAGTTCACCCATCCTAACTGAGATGCCATAGTTTTTTTACGGTTTGCATAAAAATCGTGATTTAGGAAAAAATAATTATTGTGTTTATGACAAAATCTTTATAATAATACACATGACACAGGCTATGTGGCTATGTATGTTCATCGCAGATCACTATACAACACCCGTTTTTAATCCGTTTTATTGGCCAATAAAATCATCACTGTTATTGGGAATGGGATGAGTGTTTAACCCTTTAAGCCCTCACGATGCATAAAAGCATCATATTACTTCCCTGAAAACAGACTTAATTTTCCTATAAATAAGGGCTTTAGAATGAAAATTTCCATGAAACTGGCTCACCAGTACATTGCAATTTTCTTTAATTTTTCACCCACATCAAGTCATCTTCATCCACTACAAGTCAAGAATTGCGACAGCAATTCGTGGCTTGTAGTGGATGAAGATGACAATGGCAAATTCAGGCCTGAAAGGGTTAAACATCAAGATTTAAAAATGTTTCGTCGCCTCGGAGCTAAAGGATCCTATCTGACACTCGTTAGAGTGGCAGATAGGATCCTTTAGCTCCGAGGCGACAGTTTGATCTCAAATTAAACAAATATGAATAATTTTCACCAACTTCAAGTTGTGGGTCGAGGTAGCGAAACACAACTTCAAGTGGGTGGAGAGTTAAATCAGATAACCTGGAGTGCAAAGACTTAACTTTGCCATGTTAATAGTTACATAATGGATATAATTATTGGAAAAAAACATATTGACCAATGTTCCACTTTGCCCGCATCGCCATATGAGTGCACACATCATCTTCTGATCACAAGATGCATAATATGCATACTTAGTTTCAAATCATGAAGGAGTATAAATTACTAAACAATATTTAAAACTGAAAAGCAAATTATTTTAATTATTTGGCAAGCCCAGGTCATCACAAGTTTTAATTGATGATTTCTATGCGAAGAAATATAAAATTATATGGTGTTACGTAGTAGGAATGCTAGAATTATATATCACAATAATAATTATTATGAAGGGACACTGGATAGAGAGAAATACCATCAAGTTACCACATATAGCTTGTCCAATGTGATATGGTGGTGTGCATCCTCCTGACATGTCCATATATATGGGGTCTGTTTCTGAAATAATAGAGAAAATAAAGGAATTGTCGTTTTTTCCTGTGTTCATGCATTAATTATATGCCTTAAAATATATATCAAAATATATAATGACGTGGTTCAAGCTTAAAGTAAATATTAGCATATGATATATTTTGAATAATAATATAACAACGACAGTATTAATATGTATTCCACACATATTTGCAATGCGCTTCATATTTAGATACATCTCCCACGTGCATGATAATATGTACCCCTTACAGCGCGGGGATCGACTTTAGTCGTCAGATTCTGACGTCTATAGACTGTTAAAGTTGTGTCTCGCTGCCGCGACCCACAATTTCAAGTGGGTGAAAATTACTCATACTTGTTTAACACTGTTTAATTTGTGACCACACATGTGCAAATTTTAACCTGTTATGTAATAAAACATTTAACCCTTAAAGCACTAAATTAAAATAACTTCGATACCAAAGGTTTTATTTCAATTTGATATCATTATAAATGTCTTATTCAGCTGTGTCCGATTCATTTGAATACCTTTGTTATGGGTCTGCGACCATTACTAATATGCTTACTCTTACGTTGCCGTGTCGTCCCCTTACGGGACCGTGAATGGATCGATTTACTTCGGGCGGAATCCGGGCCCGGGTGGGGGAGTAGTCCCATTAACTTTATATAACTTTATACTTATTCTCGAGAAATACTTCAGTAAGTAATTTAAATATTAACATTAGATGTTTCAACATCAGCGAAATCAATTTATAAACCTTGTTATCCTCTTCAAATATCTATAAAACAGTAATAAATGTTTTGTAAATACTTTCAATAACAATCTCCTGAGATGTGCGGGGCCCTTTTTTAATAAGTTGGTTTCCACAGTGGAGTATATCACTTCCCTAATTTATCTTCAATTGTAATAAGAAATGGGCAATGCCCAGGAAGCGCACGGCCAAATCAATTCAACGAAATAGGATATATTGTATACAATAGCATACATTTATACATTCTAATCCAATCCGATTACAAAACAGTGAAAACTGAGGGAGGGGGAGTCGGATCATCCCTTTTGATTTTCAAGAGTAGGGAGCTAGTAGGGGCTGTGGAATTCAACACCAACGTTCAAGGCCTAACACTAGAAAGAGAACATGGTACATATGTCCATCATGTTTAGACGCACAAAAAGTAATAAGTAATATTAATAAGTAATAATTGACATTTGAATGATTTTAATCGTAGTGATACCCCTTTTGCTAGTTGACACAGTTTGTTTTTCCACATTCACTTATTGATGACATGTTAAAAATCAATATGTAGAATAATATATGATTAAATACATGTACCCAACTATATAGGGCTACTTTATATACTGTATTTTGTGCATTTTATTTAAACATAAATTCATCTGTTAAGCATGCTAGAGTGGCCACAATTAGTAGAACTTGAAAGACAAACAACAGGGGCGTCCGCAGCTTTCTGATAGAAGGGATTTGGGGGTTCCGGGGTCCCGGAAATCCATAGAATTCTTTGAAAATCTGCAGGTCAAGGGGGGAGCAGGACCTCCCCCCCCCCCCCCCCGTGCACGCCCTGAATAACAATGATCGAATGATAACAATTTGTTTTAAAAGTATTTACGGTAAAAACATTAAAGCATGTCACTCACTTGTTCAAAATGCTGTTACCAACATGTTTTATTACCACCAACTGGTTGAATAAGTGTAAGTTGTAATTTCAAACATCAGAGAAGAGACCAAAATGATAAAAATCTGTTCCGGTAAGTTTTACAATTGTGTTGATCAGTTTAAAAACATGTTAAAACGTACATAAACCATGATAAAACAACGTTGTCACTGTTTGCTAACAAAGCTGTCATAATTGCATCAAACCTATTACAGTATATTATGGAGCTGTTAGCACATACAGCATTTGCACATAGAAAAGCTTAAATTATCGCCCACCTGACATTTTACTTACAGCTGCAACACAGATTTAAAACTCTGTTACTAATACTGCATTACTATTCAGTTAGTAACGGGGTTTTGAGGATAACAATTATAACAATTGATTGTAGTAACGAAAAACATTAGTGTTGCGTTGGGATACTAACATGCACTAAGATTAGCTTATATTAGTTTGAGGGCAATCCAATATGACTTCTTAAGCAATAATGTGCATGCAAATGTTCCAATTTTTTAAACCCTATTACAAAAACTCCATTACCATCATCACAGTAACGGAGTTTTCATAAAATTATAAATTGACCACGGAATTGGTAGCGAAGATACCTCACAAGTTATTCAAATTGGAGAATGAAACACCATGTCACTGTTGACGAGAAGGAACATGTCAATGCAGAAAAAACATTTTGTTTTTTTAAGGAACTGTCCCAGGGTAACATCATAAGAAAATCGGTGATTTTATTTTGGCTTCTTAATATGACCATATGATGTTAACATGTCCATAGACTAGAACTGCAAAAGTTTTTTTAATTTTTGTGCTGCGCATTCACTAGTTAGGCTAGATATAGAGACGAAATTCCCGTATTTCTTATTTTTGACATGGTTGTTATATTTAATAATTAGTATATAATTTCCTTTTTTTCATTATTTCGTTATATATTTTTTTTATTTCACAAGTCATTGCCATTATAATCTGTTCAATCTCTTGTTATCGTTGCTGCGTTGCCTCTGCCGGGGGCGGCTGGGGGTAGCAGGAGTATGCAGGAGGAGTCTAGTCTTCTTCGTGGCTTGATGGAGCAGCATTTTTCGGCTTGGAGCGTAACAAGCCCTACCGCTCCGTACATCTCCGTATAACTCCGTACATCTCCTTATGTGTCACTATATGTGTGTGGAACGCTAGCACCCGAAGGGTGCTGAGAGTGAGATAATGGCATTAGGATCTCTTGTTAGTGAGTCCATTTTAGCCTACCAATTCTTTCTGTATACAAAATGTCTGGATGGGAAGGTCACTATATCTCCGTATCACACCTTATATACTCACCCAGCAGGGGCGGATCCAAGGGGGTGATTTGGGCTGTTTAACCCCCCCCCCCCCCCGAAAATAATTATAATTTTATTTAGGAGTTTCCTCATGAACTGGATACACACTCAGCCAGTGAGGGACATTCTGAGTGCTCAATATGCCTTAGATTGCAGGAGGAAGCCTTTGAAAATCAAAAATGTTCCCGGGGTGCCGGCGGGCCTCTCGGACCCTGCGCTGCGGTGAAATATTACTTTGTCAAGTTTTACCCCCCCCCCGTCAGTGGAAAACTATCATGTTTCTCCCCTCTCAATATTGGGACGTTGTTTCGATGTTGTGTCCTTGGGCAAGGCACTTAACCCTCAAAAGCTCCACTTGACTCAGTAGTAGGAAAGAGATGGCAATGTGTATGATAAGTTCAATGCGCCGGAATAGCTGCAGGACTGTATGCTCTCCGTAGAGTTGAGATGGCACACGAATGAACAGGTCCAGTGACCAGGGGGTAAAAATGTTAAAGTCGGATGAAATGTAATATAACCTGCACCTTTACCTTTGCCTTCTAATATGCCAAAATTACTTGCGAGGCCTTATCTGAACATATCACTCCGCATATGACATTCCATTTATTATGGACCGCGGCTCGAACCGCCGACTTTCGCGCGGTTCAAACCGTAGCCTATATCTCTTTAGACCGACCGCCATCTCGGACCGCCTCAGTGCGACTAGGCCATTAAGCTCTATCCACATTTTTAGCTCTTGTTGCGAGGCTTTTCTGCATACAGCTTGTGCTAAGTTTCGTAGTGAAATGTAATCCAAGGTACATATACACAGTGTAATAAAATGTTATAATTTTCAAACGGGTTTCAATATTTATATTTAAATAATTTCATATTTGACAACTTCCTCATACAAAATAGGACTATTTGACACAATTCATTTATTATGGTGACAGCCTTGTGAAGATAAAAAGTTCAGGTGGATAGAAACAAATTTAGGGCGGGGCCCTAGGGTAGTGGTTAGCACCGCTGCCTTTCACGCCAGAGTCCGGGGTTCGGTTCCCGGTCTCGGCGGTTTGAAAGAAACAAAATTGTTTCTTCCCCATCCACGTGTGAAAGTTAGTATTGTGGGGAGCCTCCGTGACCGAGAGGTAGCGTGCTCGGCCTCAGACCGCCAGGGCTCGAATTTCGAATCCTGTGTCTGGAGGGCAGTGTCATCTCAATCATCTCACCATCCTCAAGAGGTTCTCCTGGCCCAGTTTAGCCTATATGTGCACAAAGGTGGCCTAAAGCCCGATTCATTTCATTTTTTAGAAACAAATTTAAAGTGCATTCAACATGAAATTGCTCAAATTGCGCTAATTAATATTTACACAGAATGTAACGGTAATTTATTAACAGAAATGTATTTTTTTTAATTAAACATATCGATTTTTTCTAATGCATATGACATCAAGCTGAAAATATATAAGAAAACATAGCAGCTCGTACCACAGCATCACAGGTCCTCGAAAATGACCGATCAATTATAAAAATAGCGAGATATGTTTCCACTTCCACTACACTATCATGACTATAGCGTCCGGGATTGGCTTCCGTCCTTCATCTTATTTATTTATTAGACTTTATATACACAAATATATACAATAATCGTACAAATATGCAATTGTATGTAAAATTGTGTACATCAGGATGTCGAATACAGGTGACCAGTAAAATTAAATCGAAATATATTATACATAATTGTTGTTTCCCGCGCTAAAACCAGAGATAAAATAGCTACATATTAGTATAAAAGTTGCAAAAAAACCCTCTGGAAAGCGTAGAAACTTATAAAACAACTACAAGTAGAGCAATTTTTAAAAGAATGCAACTTTATCATAATATATTTTTATTATCATTTATTTGATATAATAATCTTGAATGGCAGTTATTTCTACCATCGAAAATAAATCGCACTTAAAACTAAAGTGTGACCTCCGCCCACAGGAAGCGGGCATCAAGCAAAATAGTTCCGGATTCTAAAAAACCTAACATTGGCTTGATTAGCCCCCGATTTGTTCAGGTAGGGTCGGATAAAGAAATGTTCCAAGCGTGGGTACGCGTATAATCTGTGACCGTAACGCTTGACAAAACTTTCAGGCGCATTTGGGACTAACTCTCAGAGTGCGGGGATCGACTTTAGACGTCACAATCTGACGTCTGACATCAAGCTAAAACTATATAAGATAACAAAGCAGTTCGTAGGCCTTTGCACAACAGATCCGCGAAAATGACCGATTAATTATACAAATAGCTAGATGGGAGACTAAAGTCGATCCCCGCGCTGTAAGGGTTAACCCTTACAAAGCTGAATATTTTTGTATAAACTATGGAGACCAAAGGGTTTTTTCAAGTTGAAATCATCATAAATGTCTTAATTAGCAGATTCAGCTTCATTTGAATACCTATGTTATGGGTCTACGTTCATTATATGTTTTTAATTCTATCAGTGCGGGGGCTGTCTTTAGACGTCATAAAAGTTAGACGTCATATTCTGACGTTTAAAGGCGGTCCCCGCGCTGAAAGGATAAGAGCATTTCGATGCACCCCCAATGAAACATTTGTTTGGTGATATCAGAATGTTCCTATATTGTAATTATTATATTTTTTTTTACTTGTTGCCATTGTCAAAATATGACAGGAAGTTCTGACCACATTTTTTATAAAAATCGTAAAAATCTAGAACAAATATATATGACGACATCAAAGCGTTTGTATTGTTAAGTTTTAGGTAAAAGAAAGTTGGTACAACTATACATTGGGGTGTAAATATATAAAAATAGGTCAAGTCATAACTAAAAGTTCGTACTTATGCGAAGCAACAAATTTTCTTTAGCAAATCATTAACTGGTCAGGTCTCTGCTGACCGAGTGTCAACGCCGACGCTTACGCCTATACTGACCGCGCCTAAAGCATAAACCTTTAATAATAAAAAAGCGGACTGAAAAGAAAGGCTCAAGTATGGTATTCTACATAAATGTTAACTGAGGATTAACCCTTTCAGCGCGGGGATCGTCATTAGAAGATCGTCATAATCTAACGTCTGATTCTGACGTCTAATGACGATCCCCACACTAAAATATTTATAATTGCCGTGGACCCATACCATAGATGTAGGTAATCAAATAAAGCGGACAGAGCCAGCAAAGACATTTATGATGATCTAAATTTGAAAACAATAACTTATTGAGGAAAAAAATACTGTTTATATAATTTTGTTTTCACTGCTCTAATGGTTAAACGCCACTGATTATATTAGTGGAACTATCAATAGTCACCTGGTTGATTTGGATCACATTCGGACAGCCCAGTTGCCATGTTGACATGTGTTCTGACGGACATGCTTTGAGCTGAAACATAAAACAGGAAGCTATTAAACCGTGAATCATAATCGTTGCTTATAGCAACAGTTTGTAAATTAATTCATCTCGGTGCAATGTATATAATTTAGAATGCCATGTTCTCATAGAAACAACGCGTTAAAATTCTGAGTTTAACATAATTATTGTAGCTAGCTCGCCCGATGACAATATTTTTACACCAAATAATGTATAGCTGGGATTGCAAATAAACACCTAATATATGAATGCATTGATTTCTAATTAAAGGGATTCAATCAGGCGAGATATAGAGACGAAATTCCCGTATTTCTCATTTTGGACATGCATGTCCGAAATAAGAAATCGGGAACTACGTCTTTATATCCAGCCTATATCTGGTAAATGCGCAGCACAAACATTTAAAAAAAGACTTTTGCAGTTCTAGTCTATGGACATGTTTACATCATATAGTCATATTAAGAAACCAAAATAAAAGCACCGATTTTTTATGATTTTAGCCTTTAAATTATAACACTTGGGAGATACGTTAATATAGTTTAAATATTTAATTTACAAAAACGTGTAAATATATTTTAGCTATAGCCTATCTATATAGATTATTTCAATATGCAGTACCTAGAGTGCTGAGTGTTTTAGAAAGGCATTAGATAAACACATATATACTATATAAATATATATATGTATATATATATTCAATTTATTTAAGAAAATTCACATAAATGTATATACCATCAACAATTATCGATAATTTGCCCAATTAGGAAAAAACAGCCAAATATCAAAACATTTTTCTCTGGTAATGATATTACGACAACTACAAGGAGTAAATTTGAAACTAGTATGATGTTTGTCTTTTATTTTCCCCGCTCGTTTAAACGTATCGGTAAAACCAATAATCATTTTATTTACGTCTACATGTAAATCACATTTACTTACGCAAAATTGTTTACATCTATGTGTAAACACGACAATGTGTTTACACGTTTGCATTAATAAATATTTACACTATATGGCATCTTTCCCCAACTGATTAATAATAATTAAAGCGACTCAATCAGCCTGAACTAAAAAAAATCGATGATTTTATTTTGGCTTCTTAATATGACCATATGATGTAAGCATGTCCATAGACTAGAACTGCATTTTTTATTTATTTTTGCGCTGCGCATTTACCAGTTAAGCGAGATATAGAGACGAAGTTCTTGATTTCGAATTTCGGACATGCATGTCCAAAATAAAAAATACGGGAATTTCGTCTCATTATCTCGCTTAACTGCATGGTAAATGCGCATTACAAAATTTAAAAAAAACTTTTGCAGTTCTAGTCTATGGTCAAGTTTACATCACATGGTCATATTAAGAAGCCAAAATAAAATCACCGATTTTTGTATGATTTTAGCCTAATCGAGTCGCTTTAATGTATTAATAATTTGAATGTTCACTCACACTGTCTTGTGATTATGTCCTTGTTGTTAATGGTGGCATATATTGGTACCATTGTGGCTCTAAACGAGAAAAAAACATGATATCATAAAACATATTATTATATCACGCTTTTGTGCAGTTGTGATTAATAATTATTTATTCAATAACAAGATTACAATTAAATATGTTCTTTGTTATTTTCAAGCTGTGTTGTTAGGTGAGAAATAAATACCATGTGAATGGTATTGATAGCATTAGGTATTTTGTTTCTACTTTTTGAAATATTTTAAATTCCAAACTGAGAATAATTATTTACCTGTGCTGCAGTTCACCTAGAAAAATACAAAAGAAAATAAAAAATAATAAATGAACATAAAATATATTTATCTAGCTTCTAGATTATCGTTCTCTCGAGATCACGATTGATCTTTAACTCTGATAAATATTTATGTATTTTAGTCCTGTTCATCAACTGGGCATTATGGGGAATAAGTTAGATATCAACCCTTACAGTGCGGGGATACACTTAAATCGTCAGAGTCTGACGTCTGTTGATATCAGATTCTGACGACTAAAGTCGATCCCCTTGCTGCAAGAGTAAAAAGTATTTATAATAGCCGTAGACCCATAACATAAGTATTCAAATGAATCAGAAAGAGCTAACTCAGACATTTATGATAATTTCAAAATGAAAAAACCTTTGGCCTCCATGATTTATGCAAAATTAATTCAGCGCTTTAAGGGTTAACTCTTAAAGTGCTAGCTGTTCCCAGCCAAGTTTTTATTTGTCCTTCAACCAAAAAATGTTGAAAACATGAGCATTAGACATTCCATTTTGGCATATATTGTAATTCAAATTGTGCTTAATGAAGGTAATTTTACCCAGCTGAAGTTGTGGATCGCGGTAGCGAGACACAACTTCAAGTGGGTGAAAAGTTCAATTATATAACTTAGCTCCTGGAAGGTTTATTATTCTATTCTGATCATTTTATATTATTGATGCAAACAAATAACTCCATTAATTGATGGACGGTCTATCGATTATACGATAATAACATTTATTGAAAAAATCACACATGATCAACATACAAATAGATCTGATAAACATACCCGGCGCTAGAGGTTGTGAATTCAAAGCTATTTGAGGAATATTTCGGGGATCAGCAAAACCGCGCTGAATTGGTTTGATGTAGCCGTCGTCCGTATACTCTTGAATGCCTTTATGTGGCACCGAATCCGAGAAACCTTGTGGTAGCATACTGTCTGTCTCTATAACATATTGGATTGGCAAATAAAAATGACACTCTCATGCGACGCTGGGCCAACATTGGTCCAGCATTGGGTGAACCTCTCGTGTTTGCTGGGCCATGATATAAC